>JAJOZX010012102.1:90000-103306 GCA_023014485.1 Bathynomus jamesi | reverse complement strand
CTTCGATCACTCAATCTTGTTCTCATTTTAGTCACGAAAAGTCCTGCTGCTGAGAATGCCCTTTCCGATTCTATTGACGTGGGTGGAATCGTCTTTAATGCATTCAAGAGAAGAGAGATGTTCTGCGTTTTTTCGCCGTAGCCTCGAAGATCTCTAGTTCCTTTTAAGGTGCTTTGCAGCGCTTGCTTTGCTGTCTAGTGTTCTTGATTTCTCTACCTCGGCTGCTTTAATAGCTGCATCAAGCCTTTCAGCTAGAGTCATCGAAGATGACTGAGGGACAGCTGATTCTTGCACATCATTATCTTCATCTGTCTCACTAGAGGTAGAATCAGCAGGTACTCCAAAAAGGCGATCTAACATCTGCTTTGCTGATGAAATTAACATAGACTTGGTTGGTAAGGCTGGCAAACTTCTGTCACTTGCGAAAGTTGCGACCTTTTTATAATTCTTTCCACTATTGAGGTATTGTATGAGGCCAGTCAAGTTCTCATTTCTTCTCTCTGTTATCGTCGAATGAACGACTCCTTTAGTTTTTTTGAAAAAGGTGTGTAGTTGATTTAGTTCGTTCAAAATGAAAGAAAAAACACCTTCTGATGAAAGTAAAGTCGATTCTCTGTTGCCCAGCTTTTCTGCTCCAACTTTTAATGGCTCCAGCGATGCCACAATGTCACGAATTACAGCAACTTCTTGTTTGTCAAGGTCAAAATTGTCCATATCTTTATTGCAGTCGATGAGAGCTTTCGATACGGATGACCTTATTTTGATAAATCGCTCCAGCATGGCTAAAAGACTATTCCATCTGGTTTTGGAATCCAGCAATAGATGCAAACTTTTTCCTTGTTCCTGTTGAACATATCCTTGTAAGATGTTATTCTTTAAAGGTGATTTGCGAAATTTTTTTGCTATTTTCTGACTTTATTGATGATTTGAGACACGTTGATTTCTTTACCTACAGTGTCGTGCGATCCAAATGAAATATCTATCTCGAACGGATCCTCATCAAAGCGCTCACACAAAACACTTTCAAAATCAATACTATGATTGAAATCTTCTCCATCTTCATCTCTGTTGTCATTATGTTCGTCATCTTCAGTTTGAATTTCTTCAGAAAGAGTGATTGCAAGTGAAGTGGTTGACTTCTGGTACAAAACATCACATACCGCTAAGTGGATTCCGTGTGCATAACACAATTGATGCTCACATTCAATTAGCCTTCCAAATTTCACCATCATAGCTGCACCATCAGTAACACAAGCCACCACATGTTTTTCTAAAGAAATATGAAATTCCTCTAACTTTTCTTTGATTACTTCAACAGCAGTTTCAGCAGGTAGAGTACTAGAAATCTTCACCATTCCTAAGTTCCAAAATGTTCCGTCAGTTTTGTGTATGTTAATATTTAAATACCGGCGATTGTTTAGTGAGGTGTATTCATCTAAGGATAAACTAAACCTTGATCCTGCATTTATTTGGCTGGTAATTTCAGAATTTAAGCGTTCTTTTATTTGTTTGTACTGCGAATGAACGAGATCCATTACATGTGATGGATTTTTGGTAAAGTATATCCTCTGTCTGTCAATGATTTTCTGATGAACTCACTTTTTGTAATAGAATTGATAGAGATGCCATCTAGAGTGGCTAGTTTTGTTACTATTTCTTCACATGTTTCTTTCTTAATGAAAAACGATGTTAAGGTTTGTTGAGAGGTTTGTCGCTTGCTACTAGTTGCTCCATTTTCCTCGGCTGTGCGCTTAGCATTAGTAACAGATAACTTGCTAATATTATGCTTGTTAAGCAAATGTCTGATAAGACCGCTTGTAGACCAACCTTTACACTTTATTTGAGTTTTGCATTCTTTACAGGTTGCAAATTCTAGTTTCGAATCCTTCACGAAATATTTCCAAGCAAATGATTCTGACATTCTTGATTGAAGGGGTTCGTTTCGAACAAAATAAATTAAAACATACTATATATATATAGTACTAGGCTAGTATAGGAACTACAAAGAATCTTGAGTCACAAATACTCACAATATAAAGGAAGTGTGACACTTGCACAATGCACAACCTGGCGTAATGCAGTTACTGGAGCTACTGAGCGTGGTGACAAATTAAGACAGCATCAGCGCAATTACGCAAGATATTACAGGTCCTGACAAGTAGTGACAATCTGTGACATGCCATAACAAGCTGAAATTAAAAAACAAAAAACTAAGCAAGCTTAAAACTAACAAATACAAACGTATTCTGACAAGTTATGGGTTAATTAAACTTACTATTACCAAATTTCCCAGTCTTAACACAAAATAAGCAAAATTAAATTTTTAAGAAAATATCCCGGGATTTCCCGGGACAGGGAGAATTTCCCGGGAAATTTAAATTAGCTAAAAATCTACCGGGATCCCGGATCCGGTAAAGAAACCCTAGTGCCCACCCCATGGAGGATCAGAAATGGATCGAGAGAAAGTTACAAGGAGTTAAAAGGACAAGAGGAAACCTCCAAGACCTTCCAGTCCACTCTGGGAGGTTCCTGTTGTTAAACTAATTCATTTTTCTTTTAACTGTTCTACCAGTAGTAGAAAACTGGATAGAAAAGTATAAAGCTTTCTCCCCACCCTCCGCTACCTCTCTACCAGAGGCAGGTAAGGAAAAGGGTTGAAGAAAATAGCCTGACCCTGGAAAAGTAGCGAAGGAAGTTTTACAGGAAAGCGGAGAATATACTGTATAGTCTAGCTCTATAATTACGATATGTGCTCGCACAAATCGCGCAAAGGAATTCCTGCAGGGTTACGTTATATTTTAGTCTTAAACCCATGAGAGTACAGTATTCAGAACTTTGTCCAGCCTATTTTCTAAACACATTTACACTTCGTCTTGAAACAACTTCCGAGGGAAGTTGGTTCGAGATATTAATTATTTTATAAAAGAAATTGCCGCAGATAGAGGTACTAAACGTCTTTAGTTCCAGTTTAACACCATTATTTCTTGTCGGATTTGTATTAAATGAGAATAAATTCTGTAGTCTACCCTGTCTATTCCATTGAGCATCTTTAAAACTTAAATAAGCTGACCACGCAACCTCCTAGTCTCTAAGGTAAACAGATTTAGGCGCTCCAATCTCCGTTGGTAGTTTTGCATTCTCATGGAAGGAATCAATTTTGTAGTCCTTGTACCCTTACCAACCTTTCTGTATCCTTCCTAAGGGACTGAGATCAAAACTCCCCACAATATTCGAGTCTGACTAATGAATTATAGACACACATTACGGTCTCCTTCCTGTCTTTTAATATAACCTAATATTTTTAAGGCCCTCTTTTCGACTTCTGCACGGTGCTTTGACGGTTTGAGATCATTACTGATATAGACTCCCAAGTCTTTCTCTAGGTCGGCCTCATTCAAGTTCCTCCCCAACAGAGAGTAATCGGTCTTTGGGTTTTTGTATCCTTTGTGCATTACCTTACATTTGTCCAAGTTGAATCCCATCTACCAAGTAGCAGACCATTCGCCCAACCTGTCAAGATCATTTTGAAGCGTCCTTACGCCCTCCTCATTACATACACTACTTCCTAATCTCATATCGTCTGCAAATTTGGAATTTGCACTTAGGAGCCCGACGTCTATATCGTTAATATAGATGATAAAAAGTAAAGGACCCAGAACGGAACCCTGTGGGACACCACTGGTGACACGCACCCACTCTGAAGCTACTCCATTTATTACCACTCTATGCTTTCTATCTTATAACCAATCTTCAATCCAGTTCGAAACGAGCCCGGTGATTCCTAGTCCTCTAACTTTAGCCATCAATCTCGTGTGAAGGACTTTGTCAAAGGCTTTTTGAAAGTCGAGATACACTGTATCTGTTGCCCAAGTTGTATCGTATAAACTATGTATATTATGGAAAAATTGTAACGGGTTTGTCAGACAAGATCTATGTCGCCTGAACCTATGTTGAGAATAAAAGATTAAATTGTTTGATCAGAGGCGATACACGATACGTTCCTGTAATAATGGATTCCGACAATTGATGTTAAACTGATCGGTGGGTAACTACAAATATTTTCCCTACCACCCTTTTTAAAGATTGGTGAACACATTTGCTAATTTCCAGTCGGTTGGAACTTGGAACTTTCCCTAATTCGAATGATTGTTTGAATAGGTTTATTAAATTATCAACAATATTGTGGCTAGCCTCTTTTAATACCCTTGGAAGAAATAAGTTGGAACCAGGTGATTTGCGCTTATTCATCTTGTCAATTAGTTGCTGCACCTCATCTCTCTCAAAACTTATGGTTTCTAAGGGATGATCACTTGTCATATATAATCCGGTGATTTAGTCTTCAGATCTACAGAAGCTAAGGCTAACAAAGACCATAAAATCCACTCTAAGGTTAGCCCGGGAGAAAGGAGAGTAGGGGGTTAAAATAAGAGAATAAAGCGTTAAGTAAGTAGCAAAACTTAGCATTCGTGGGTTAACCCTTTACTGCCCAAATATTTTGTAGGGTTAAGTTATGAATGCGTGTATTTGAAAGGTTACAAATTTGTCCTTTTGGGCAGTAAAGGGTTAACATTCATTCGGAAAAAGAGAGAGAGAGACTCGCCATCATCATCCATCCGCCGGAGTGGCCCGCAAGTCGGAAAAATAGTCGAAGAGAATAGGAAAGGGGTGAAAGATGAAAAGAAGTAAAATAAGAACGCTTACAAACCATGCAAAGTCTTAACTCAAACACTGTCATACCATGCAAACTACAGACATCCAAGTGGAGGAAAAAAAAAAAAAAAAAAAAAAAAAAAAAAAAGTATGAAGAGTATAACAAAAAGTGGGTTAGTTTACGCTACGAGCTACATCTAAGCTCGTGTTAGTCTAAAAATTTTTTTTTTTAATATAATTTTATTGTTGGCATTAATCGTCAACAGACTCAAACCTCGACCACAACCCCCAGAGCTTCTGTTGCTAGTTGTTTTATTATTTTAAACGACATTAATATTTTTAAAATGCCTCTCTAAACGGTTTTTAAACATTAACGCTGGTAGAGTTCACGACGGACGTGGGAAGGTTATTCCATTTATCAATTACTTTAAACGTAAAAAGTTTTTAGCAATGTTTAGTAATGAAACGTCTGCCACGTAATTTAAATCCGTTATTACAAGTATTGCTATTATTGAAAACGAACAGTTTGTCAAAATTTACGTTATCGATTTTATTAACGATTTTGAAAACTTCAGTAAGCTCCCCCTTTAATCTCCTAGTTTCGAGTGAATCAAAGTCTAATTCTGTAATCTTATCTTCATAAGACTTGTTACGTAGTGACTAAATTAGTTTCGTGGCCGCGTCGCTGAACCCTTTCCAACCTATCAATATCCTCACTCAAATACGAGCACCAAAACTGAACGGCATATTCTAAGTGAGGCCTGACTAGGGACTTGTAAAGGGGCAGTATAATAATTTTTTATTTAAATTCGAAATTACGTGCTATGAAGCCTAACATCCTATTAGCAGCTTTTGCGCAAGACTAAGACTGCAGGCACTGGTTCCTAACTTTTAAATCCTTAGATACGCGTACGCCTAAATCTACTTCCTCGTCAACGCTCACCAACTGTGTATCATTCATCGTGTACGTGTAATTGTTGTTACGAGAACCTATATGCAAAACTTTACATTTGTCTACGTTAAATTGCATCTGCCACTTATCTGTCCA
The DNA here is from genome assembly GCA_023014485.1 of Bathynomus jamesi. Classification (NCBI taxonomy): domain Eukaryota; kingdom Metazoa; phylum Arthropoda; class Malacostraca; order Isopoda; family Cirolanidae; genus Bathynomus; species Bathynomus jamesi. The sequence goes on along the minus strand of JAJOZX010012102.1, from coordinate 97,608 downwards.
CCGCCTATTTTTAGTATCGTCCGCGAATTTTCACACGTTACTAGTCAAGCCTACATCTATGTCGTTAATGCAGATTACGAATAGCAATGGACCTAACACTGAACCCTTAGGGACACCGCTACCTACATCCAACTACGCCGATTCTCTACCATTTACAACGACCCTCTGTTCCTGGCACGAAGCCATTCCTCTAACCAGTTAGCTACCTGACCGCGTATACCGTGCGTTTTAACCTTCGCAATTAATCTTCTATGCTGAACTTTATCGAATGCTTTTTTAAATTCTAAATAAATAACGTCAGCCGCTCTATGCCTATCGTATTCGCGCACTATTTCGTTATAAAACTCTAACAAGTTAAACAAGATTTATGGCGTCGAAACCCATGTTGACTACTATTAATTCGCGACACACTAACTACGAATTCCAAAAGTTTACCGTCAATGGACGTTAAGCTAATATGCCTATAATTGTTAGCTACTGTACGGTCGCCTTTTTTAAAAAGGGGCGTAACGTTAGCTAATTTGAAGCCTTTAGGAATAATCCCCGTTTCCAGTGACTTGTTAAAATTTTTGTTAAGGGGCTTACGATAATGTCTTTCAAATGTCTAGGATAAAGCGCGTCAGGGCCTGGAGCCTTGCTAACTTTTAGCTTATCGATATAATGCGCAATCTCACTCTCGTAAACAGTTATTTCATTCAAAATAGTCTCGCTACTAAATGGAACGATATAGTCCATGTCGGGGACATTATTTACGTCTTCTACGGTAAAAACTGTTGCAAAAAAAGTTGTTAAAAATACCCGCCAGAAGCCAAAGCGCCGTTAGCGTCCACTAGAGGGCCTATGTTATCTTTTATCGGCTTACGATTATTGACGTAGTCAAAAAACTTTTTCGGATTATGTTTACTATCCGCAGCTACAAGTATCTCAAAATTACGCTTAGGATTCCTAATAGATCTTTTAACCTGACGTCTAAGCTATATATATTTATTAAAGTAAGCTACCGTGCCATTGCGCTTATTAAGTTTATACGCTCTGCTACGCTCGTTTATGAACTCGCCTATTTCCCTTGTCCACCACTTGGGCCTACCATGATTACTCGCGCGCTTGGCCCACGCGGAATAAACTCCCTTTCGATATTCAAAAAACTTTCTTTAAACGCCTCCCAATGAAAATTTGCGTCATTACCTATAAATATATTATCCCAGTCCACTACTCTCATCCTATCCGCAAAACTCAAAATTAGCCCTACGAAAATCAGGGACTTCTATTACGTTACTATCCTTACTGTATTCTGTCAATAGCTTAAACCTAATAATTTGGTGATACTACATCCTAAACTCTCGCGTACTTCCAAACCTTCGACTATATTTTCGTCATTCGTTATCATTACGTCTAAAATATTGTCACTGCGCGTTGGTTCGGTAACCATCTGTCGTAAAAAATTATCTTCCATGAACTCAGTCTCAAACCCTCGTCATTACCAGTCTTCTTCCGTGAAGTATGCCATTTCTATGTTTTAGGGGACCTACAGAATTTTCTATTGGCTTTCTGCTATTAGGATGGGCAAAAAACTCCAGGGTTAACTGTAGAGAGTGAGGCAACTCGGATGCTTCATTACGTTTAGCCGACCTAATTAAGGACTTAACCCTCCAACGTAGGCTTATATGGTTTTCTGAATTAGTTGGTTGAAATGTGACTTAAGTAGTTTGTAGGCTCTATTTCTCTCTGTAATATCATTGCTAATTTCGTTATCAAACCATTTCGGCGTCCTGGTTGACAAAGAAACTATTTTAGTGGGTATAAAAGTGTCCTGTAATATGCTAAATTCATCCCTATATGAGCTCCAGGTGACAATGACATCCTCGCTTATTAGAACTTCAAGTGTGTCTAAACTACTTCGGAAGCTTTCAAAATTTGGTGTGTAGAAATTGTCTTTCAGGAGTCTTTGCTCGAGTATCAGTTGCAACTCTGAGGTCAAACCCAATCAAATTGTGATCGCTGTTACTCAAAGTTTCACCAATAGGTTAGAGACTAAGTCATCTTCGTTCGTGAATGAGAGATCTAGTTTACTATTACTTCCTCGTAAGACCGTCAACCCATTGACTTGATAAATTGTCATCTTTAAATTCCAACAGTCTTGAGCCCTCAGCATCAGCCGTTTTGTTTTCCCAATTTATACAGGGTGTACATAAAGTCAGGATCTATTTTTGTGAAATAATTATTTTTTTCGATTTTTCTTTTCAGAAGCCCTTAGAATGAATACAGAAGAGCGTGTGGCAATAGTAATTTGGCGAATCGAGGGAAAGAAATACAATGGCATCAGAGAGAAGTTTAGAAGGAGATTTCATAAGCCGGGGCCAATAGACAAGACAATACGAAAATTGGTGAACAAATTTAAACGAACGGGATCTGTAAATGATGAAGCAAGATCAGGACAACCGTGTATGTCAGATCTTACCGTGAATGCAGTACGCGGAATTATCACTGAGGAGCCACGTACGTCCGTTCGTGCTGCATCACACAGACTCGGCCTCCCGACGTCGTCTGTGCACAAAATTCTGAAAGTTAATTTGCAGAAGAAAAGCTATCATTTGCAGGTTTTACATGATTTACATGAGGAAGATTTCCCTCGACGAAGTGCTGTGTGTGCTGATCCCGTAGAACAAATCTGGAGTGATAATTTAATGGACAACATTCTCTTTAGTGATGAAGCCACTTTCCATACGTGTGGAAAAGTAAATCGCCATAACTGTCGAATTTGGGCAGATGAAAGACCGAATGATTTCGTCCAAAATTGGGAAAGAGACTCGCCTAAAGTTAATGTCTGGATGGGTTTAACAAAATCTAAGGTTTATGGTCCTTTTTTCTTTGCTGAAGCTACAGTTACGGGGCTTATTTATCTGGACATGTTGCAGCAATTCCTTGAACCTCAGCTGATTGGGGATAGGATTGTTAGTACCGTCGTCTATCAACATGATGGTGCTCCTTGTCACTATGCCAAAATTGTTCAGGATTATCTAAATGGACGTTTTCCAAATCGCTGGATCGGACGCGGAAGCAACAGACCTTGGCCAGCGAGATCACCAGATTTAACCCCTTTAGATTTCTTTGCATGGGGCTTTATCAAATCGCACGTCTATCAGACGAAGATTACGAGTCTTGAAAACTTACGTACACGTATACGAACTGCTGCAGATAACATAACCCCGCAAATGCTCCAGAATGTGTTTAGAAATGCTGCGGAACGATTTGAGCTGTGCAGGGATACTGATGGGCGTCACGTCGAATCCTACTCTTAATTATTTAATAAATGTTACCACTTTATCATTTTATGATTGAATTCCATATAATTTCCAAGTGCTTCACAAAAATAGATCCTGACTTTATGTACACCCTGTATTACCACAATTAAAGTCACCAAGAATCTTATTCACTAATCTGCTTAATTGATTATACAAGTTTATATTCTTATCAACGGGGTAGTGAGGTGGCCTACATACTAGAAATAGATGCACTACTTTATTATTTAGATTTAGATCAATTCCCAACATTACATGAGCAGATACGATATTACTTTTTACCGGGTGCAGGAAGTCACCAGCACTCAAAACTACACTGCCTTCTTCCCTTCCCTTCCGTTCCTATCTTTGTAAAACATTTTGGAACCTACCATTTCAAATTCTCCTACAAAGTTCCTTGATTCAGAATGAATCCAGGATTCAACTATTCCTATGATATCAAAGTTCTCAGTTTTGGCTGATGCTGTAAGTTCCAGTAGTTTGTTTCTAATTGACCTGACATTGAATAGTACAGTTTTAAGATATTTTTAAGCTGTTGTTTCTCCTATTTGGCCTTAGTCATTCCGAAGTAGGTGAATCAATAAATTCTGAGGGATGAGCTTGGGTAGGATTGGGAGTAGGTTTAACAGTTGGGTGAGCAGGATCAGTTACTGTACTAGTTGGAGGGTCCTAATTTAAAAAGCTTATATGGCGATCTACTGCACATTAACTTATATTTCTTCGTACCCTTTTGGTTAAAATGTATCCATCCGAACCAAAGTATTCCCCGTTTTCGAAAAATGTAGGCCATAAATCGACAAACTTTATTCATTTTTTTTCGCAAATGCGTTTAACCCTCTATGGACAGAGTTTTCTGTAGGGTTAAGTTATAAATGAGTGTATATGAAAAGTTAGAAATTTGTAACAGTTGTCCATATAAGGTTAACTTTATTATTTATGCTAATAACTTGGGGTACAGCCATTAACACGCATTCTCGGAAGAATTCCTACAACCATTCCCATGTCTGTCTTTTCTTTAACCTTATCGGTTAGACTCTCAAACTATTTCACAACGACCCCAGTCTGCCCTGTCCCTTCCGGAAAAACGTCATTGCTACCAGCATGTATAATGATAACTTTTACTCTTGGCATTAATGTTGTCTAATTCCCGATTTATTGTTCGACTTGTGGCACCCGGAAAACATTTAAGTTTTCTCTTGGTCTCGCGTTTTGCTCCGAAAAAATCCACTTTATTTTTGACCAGATAATCCCCAATTAAAAAGGATTCCTCCTCCTCTTCGTCAGCAAGTAAGTCAAACCTTTTTTTTTTTTATGGTAATGGGTTCTGAATCCTTGTATTTTGGTTTCGAGGGTTTTGTTTTTGACCACTTCGAATTCTTGTTCCTTCGTCCTACTTTCCGGAATACTCACTGTATTTTCCAAACGGGCCAAGCTTTGTTCTAAATATTTAACCTAGTTCATATTAGGGATGAGCCAGATAGCAAATTTACCGGATACCGGATATCCAGCTATGAAGAAACACCGGATATCCGGGTGTGTGTGTGTGTGTGTGTGAATTACCAATGATTTAGCTAGCTCTGTAATACTGGCAGAATTTTCATACATCTTTGAAAGAATAAAAAGAAAAAAGTAATTTTGTTTCATTAAATATATTAATGAAAATGGATGCCATGGCAATATGATACACAAACATTTTATATTAAGCACATCAAATATTCGATTGTTAATTTTAATTAAAAAAAATTTAATTTAACTACAGTAAATATAAAAAAAAATGAAATAAAATCACATCCTATAGGATAAATCAGCCAGCGAAAAAAGCATTAGAATTTCTATACAGAAGTTACTGAAGAATACGGGTAGCTTTTTTTTGTTTTTGAACTAATACTGTGTATCATCTGCTGAATTTTCAATAGTTCTGAATTTTCAATAGTTCTGAATTTTCTTCAGTTAATTGCGAACACTGTCGCTCTTTTTCAGCCAAATTCTGTTTTTGTGCCTTGTTCAGCGGCTCTAATGTGTTAATTTGATCTCGGAGACCGCTGTATTCATGCTGACAGGTACTTAGAGCAGCTTCAGCTGTATGCAACTGTTCAAAGAGCTGCTGATATCTGTGTTCATTTTCACAAATACTCGCACGCAATTCTAGCACACAACAGACAGACATATACACAATAAACCTCGAAAAGTAAAATTTAGTTAAAATTTTACATGAATATTTTCAATTAAAAATGCATGAACCTTCTACGCTTTTATTGAGCTAATGGCATTGCTTATGAGATTAGGAATCAAAGTACGGAATGTAGGCTGCAACACGGTAATACTGTAATAGAATACGGTAATAGAAATTGGTATTAACTGATGTAATTATTCATATTCAAATTTAACGATTTTCACGTACTCTGACACTTTAAGGGTGTCACTCGAGTGTTCCGTCGACAGTGTAAATTAACACACTTCAGGTGTTCACCAAAAATTTACAAAACTTATAAAGTGTGGGCCAGATTACACTCATATTGGTGTCGCTCTAACACCTCATTGTCTCTTAGTGCACCTAAATCTGGCTCTGAATAGGTGTAAATGAAATGCACTTTATATACAGTATATATATATATATATATATAATATACACACACACACACACATTTAACTGCAATGACCACGCAGTATATTAATGTATAGAAACGACGTAAGTATAGAGGAGCGCTCTGCACACGAGGAAGAGAAATAACGAACAAATGAAAAATGAGGTGACCGCCTGGGAATCGAACCCAGGATCTTCCGATTGCCGGTCAGATATGCTATCCACTACACACGGGCCTCGATCAGTCAGAAGTCGTAATTCTCATACATAGGGCGCTCCTCTATACTTACGTCGTTTCTAACATTAATATACTGCGTGGTCATTGCAGTTAAATGTACATATTTGCGAGGGTGCCCTCTCAGGGCATTGGTTTCTGCCCTATGTATGAGAATTACGACTTCTGACTAATCGAGGCCCGTGGTGTAGTGGATAGCATATCTGACCGGCAATCGGAAGATCCTGGGTTCGATTCCCGGGCGATCACCTAATTTTTCATTTGTTCGTTATTTCTCTTCCTCGTGTGCAGAGCGCTCCTCTATACTTACGTCGTTTCTATATATTATATATATATACTATATATATATATATATATATATATACACACATACTGTGTGTGTGTGTGTGTGTGTGTGTGTGCATATACACACACATACATAGTGTGTGTGTGTGTATATATATACACACACACCCCCGCAAGGGGGTTCTAAGCTCGTGCTCTTGAGTGCTCTTTGTGCTCGTTTGTACGTGCTTGTTCCTGGAGGTTTCACGTGCGCCCTCCCGGCCCTAGCACCCAAGGATGATGGGGCTCGACCCTGCAGTCCTTGTCATCCTTGGTCTTTTTCCACTTCGACTGTCCCCTCCACCCTTTCTTTTTCCTCTGTCTTTCCTCTCACTTTTTCTTTGTTTTTCCGCTGAGATATGCCCTTTTAAATAGAGGCGAATCGGTTCTTCCCGAACTTAAAAAAAAAAAAATAAAAAATACACACACACTGTATGTGTGTGTGTGTGCGCGTGTATATATATATATATATATATTATATATATATATATATATATAAAAATATATTGTACAGTGGTGAGCTGGAGCCGGTTCGCGCGAACCGGTTGTTAAAAATTGTTACAAAAACAAATATTGTTATAAAATGATCTTAAAACCGAATAATCTTATAAAACGGCGTACAAAATAAACTTCAAATGCAAAGGAAAAATAGCACTATCTGGCCATTTGGAAATTACTACCTAATTAGTATTAAATAAGGTATGTATTCAAATGTTCTTCAAAATAATAATTTCTTTGTGTTATTTTGAAGCTATTTTGTAATTACTACCTAATTAGTAATAACTAATATACTTAATATTCTTCATATTTTCTTCTTTTCAAATTTATTCTAAATTTTTTTTTTTTTACTGTTAAGTACGAGTACAACTCCCAATGACACAATGCATTGCCACTTCTTATGGAGAAAGGTACAAAAACTACATATATATATATATATATATAATATATATATATATATATATTATATATATATATATATGGAAATGAACTCAGAATGGTCCCCTGAGGTGTTTTATGATACACACAGACCGTGCATGGAACAAGGAACTCTTCTGGGATAATTAAATCCACTATAGTCCGAATAAGTAATGGTAAATGACAAATACCATAGTTTTTCTTTTTCATGATGCTAGCCCGACGTGGGCAACGGGTCACTCGCAGAGAGG
>JAJOZX010012102.1:50000-87500 GCA_023014485.1 Bathynomus jamesi | reverse complement strand
TTCTTTTTCCTGTCTTTCCTCTCACTTTTTCTTTGTTTTTCCGCCGAGATATGCCCTTTAAATAGAGGCGAATCGGTTCTTCCCGAACTTAAAAAAAATAAAAAAAAAAATATATATATATATATATAATGCTGCTATCCGACCGGATATCCGGATATTAAAAAAACGGCCAGATATCCGGCCCATCCCGAGTTTATATCCGATGATGGAGTTTCACTCTGACCTTGTCCACTGGGTTGGATTTCCAGTGCCCACGACCCGAGCTTCAAGATTTTTTACCAATTCCTTTAGATCTTTAACTTCCTTTTCATGGTTTTCTCTAAATTTACAAAACAAACATACAAAGTCGTAATGTTGCTGAAATTATGTTCAGGAAAGTTGACACACCAGCGTTGAACTTTACATTTAAAGCATTCGGTTTTCAGTTTACTTGGCGCTGTCATATTTTGTCTGTTTTTAATGAAGTTTACAATACTTAAATAAAAAGAAGTCCAAAAGTAAAGAACTTATCTAATTTTCAGTGGTGATTGTCCAAAAATAATGCGAAGATGCGTTTCTTTAACGTCCGGTAATATATACGCAATTGAATGGAACCTGTAGGCAACGTTAATGACAATGCAAAATGATGTTAGTTTAATTAATACAATGGATTGCGAGGGAGAAATGGTTAATACAGGAAATAAACACGCACAAGCGATAAGCGCGGGTTACAGACCGGAAACTGAAATGAAAGTGGCGCGCTTTAGGATCCGAATATGCAAATTTTACTGAATTAACTCGGCCGCAAAATGGAATCTATAGCGACCGTTGAAAACGATGCAGGATTATGTCACGTTAACTTCAATACAGCAACTCGGCCGAAGAACAGAATTTCACTGATGTAACTCGTCCGAGAAATGTAACCTGTAGCGACCGTTAATAAACAATGCGGAATTATGTATGTTCGTTAACTTTTAATTAAGAAACCGGAAAACGAAATAAATTAAGTAATTAACTAATGAGCAATGACATGTTTTGCCTAGCCTCAATAGTAATGTAAGTAAATATAATTATACTTATCTCAACTTCTTAAATAATATAAATTTAGTTAAATTAAACTTTGTCACAACACTATTTCACGCAACTATCGAAAAAAGTACTGGAGAGACCACACAACACGTCCGCCTCCGATTAAGTCTAGTATGAGAGAGAGAGGGAGAATTTTTTATGAAAACCTTGTAAAATTTGCTAATGGTAAATAATGCTTCGTAACGGCGAAGGTCATGTGACGGAGGGGACCAAGGCCTTTACATGGAATCCGAACCGTCTGAACCGGGAGGACGGTTACAAACCCAACGTGGCTTAACTTGACTAATCTAACGGGAATCGGTGTTGCCAACGTGGCCACGACGCGGTCCTTATGAGAGGGATGATATCCTAGATTAAGCCCTTGTAAATGGTATGCTTCATCGTTTTGTATGAACGTTATCCTACACACGTTATTTAGTGGAGACACACTTATTAATACTGTCATGTATTTGTATGCCCTTTCCTTGGATGTGTGTTGAATCGGGAAAATGTTTTCTCCTGGACATACCTATTAACTGCTTATTCTTGAAACTTACCTTCTCATTATTTTTTTTAAAGCTCCCATTTTTCCTTTAGGATTTAGATCTTTTTCTTTTTCTGTAGCTGTGATTCCCGTGAGTGATTGCTTCCATGAACTACTGCCAATTCAATTCCTCGTCGATCCCGGCGAGGATTTTGTCTGGGGTCGAGATGAGCTGGACGAACACGTTATTCAGAAACTCACAATTACTAGTCATGACAAGAAAGGACTTCTCAATGAGTATCTCGACCTTGTTCAGGTTAGAAGAATGCCAATTTGGAAGGAGTGCACAGTCGTAGATGTTAGAATGACAGTCAGACCTGTCTCCTATTGCTTATTTGTATTGGAAAGCTGGCTTGTTTTTAACACTTTTCAGTTTGGAAGTTTATTTTTTATCACGGAAGAATGTAACCTCCAAGAAATTGCGTGTCCCATTGTGCAATAGTAAGATATTATTCCGTAAGGGGCCTCTATAGTTTGTACAATATGGCCATGACTCGTCGTGAACAAACGCTATAAACTTCCTGAAAGGGACGTAACTAAGATCAAACTACAGTGTTTAATAACCAGTACGTATATCTGTAGGTTTTAGCATTTTTATTGTTTCAAAGGAACAGAGGTCAGACGAAAATTATCTATTAACCCCCGCGGGGTGGCCACCTTGTGGAGGTGATAGTGGGAGGGGGGGCTTGCATGTGCTGACCCAGTAGGCTACGTCGGCGGGGTCTCAGCCCCGGTAGGGTCACCCATGCTGGACAGGCTGCTGTGGGAACCGGACTAAGAGCCACCAAGGTCTTTGGCTCCCAGTACGGGTCTTCAGAGCTGTCCTCCTGAGGTGGCGTCCTTCGGGCGTCACCGTGTTGGCTGGTTGGATGTCCGGGCCAGTGGGATTCGGGTGCTGGGGTCTTTGCGCCGTTGGGGGGCAAACTTTCGTATCATGAGGGCCCCATTTTTAAACCGACGGGTTGACCCCTGGTGGACGCGGCACCCCGTCCCCTGCGGTTTGCCCTTGGACCCCCTTTCTTACCGGTAGGAAGTTTCTCGCGTCCCCTGGGTCCGTTTTCTTTAATATTATATGCCTGTGGATGATACTTTAATACGAAGTACGACAAACCCAAAGATCCCCGAAAATGGAATGGATACGGACATGAATTTGGACTCCTTTCAGAGTACAGATGCGACGGCGGGGGCGTTGCACTCCTCTGTGCATCTTCCTACAGAACCTACAACTACTGAGGCTTCGACCTCTCATCCAGAGAATTCAGCGACTCCTTCAAAGAATGTTTATCAAAAAGACCAAGAAGCTGCGGGTTGCAAGGTTTCTGCCCCCCCACATAAATCATTAAACTCGTGTAAGGGCAGGGTGGATTGGTTTAAACCAACGGTTTTTTTTATCTTCTGATGGGAAAAAAAAAGTGGGGGGTTTTAATGCTTAGTATGAACGTAAATCAATGACAACAATTTCATACATCAATTTCATACATGAAACCTAATTTTGTGCTTATTTTTTAATTATGTCTGTCACACTCTCAACAATCATCATAAAAAAAAAAAAATGTATGTACTTTCAGCTAAGGTATTTTACTATTTTTCAATGGAAATCCTGACAATAAAGATTGTCCCAACCACTATTAAAGTAGCAATTACGCAGAAAAATGAGAAATTTAGTTTACCATTGCACCAAATACGGTTGGTTGGTATTTTACTAAATAATTTTTATTTACCTATATAATTTACATTCTTAGTACCGTATTTGACATATTTTGTTTGTATGAACAATATGATTACGGTATATCTGAAATCTGAAAAGTGTTAAAGGAATTGTTTTCGATATTATTACTATTAGAAGAAAATAATAAACAAGCTGGTTTTATAATTTTGAGTGTAAACATAGGTAGTTTCTTTCTTGTAAAAGTTAGTATAATATTTAAATAAAATATGAAAGATAAAATCATTTTATTACAATCAAACACTAACGAACCAGAAAAAAACATTAAAACCAAATAAACCAGTTTTTTTTTTAAATAATTTTTTTTCCACCCTGTGTAAGAGCACTGTTTATAGTCGCCGCCTTACCAAATACACTCCTGAGTCCATCACTCAACGTCGAAGTAATGCTTATATCTCTCGTGTACATAAATTAAATAAACAGTAAGGATCTACAAGAATCCTTATTCTAGTATATGAACTTACTTTCTAGTCAATTAATTTGTCAGAGAAAATTAGAGCTGGTTTAGAAATTCTTATGGTACGTCCCTCGTACCCTCTCCCCTTGGGATGCTACAAGTGCCAAAGACTTGAACATACCATTCAAAAGTGTAGGAGTCCTTCCTCCATCTGTAAGAATTGTGGTGGTCTATCATGGGAGTACTTGTACGTCTACACCAAATTGTGTCAACTGTGGAGATCTTCACCCACCCTCAAATACGAGTTGTATGAAATATTGGTTTGAAAAGGAGATTCTTGTAGTGAAAACAAAGCAGAAGATAAGTCATAGAGAAGCCTGTCTTTATACATAGGGGTCTTCTTATATTGACAGTAATAGTAGCTGCACATTTGCTTCCATCTTTCAACATTTGAATCCCAAACGTCCTGCTCCAACTATCCACACATCAAAAACTCAAGATTCTCGACTGAACCGCAGACGACCATCCTCTTCAAAGACCTCGACAGAATAACTGAACACAGTCAAACTACTACTCGGTCATCAAAAAGAATCGGGCGCTCTTCCGGATAACAATCTTTCAAACCTCTCTGTACTCGTGGCTGATGTTCATGTTCCAATGTATCACACACTTCATTCGCAGAAGCAGGGAGCTGGAAATATTATGAGAGACACTGACCCTCAAGATGTACCTACACATAGCCTGCCTTCTCAACCCGCACATTGTACACGGAAGAATACTACCCCGCCTCTTCAATCTCCCCAACACCAAGAGCTAAATTTACCGTACCGTCACAGGCTGATAGTTTAAACGTGGAAGTACTTACGGCATTCCTTCATGGTGCCACTCCCATGCCCCTAAATCGTCTGTCTTACCGAATCGGTTATCCATCCCTCCTAATAAGAGTAAATCCGCTCTTGATTTGCTTGGTCCTCCTAGAATACGGTGGAATAAAACCAAGATCTGCATCGCAACTTTCTCAAATCCCTAAAGGCCAAAATGTTGCCAACCAAGTCTCCATTTTCCAGACCTGATCTTCAACAGCCTGTCTCACCAAATGTACAAGCCTCCACTGCTAATAAATATATCCCTACTGCAATGTCATAAAAATGTTGCCTCTCGTTTTAAAAATATTCCGACAGTTGTTTCCTATAAATAATGAGCGTTGATACTACAATGGAATAGCCGTGGCTACTATATTTTCCTAATTATGATGCTATTATTGATCTTGTAAATTGTTGCGAGCCGTTGTGCTTTTGTGTACAAGAATTAGTGATTAGAGCACGTAAATTTTCAGTTCCCCGAGGTTTTTTCTTCTATAGATCCATCAGTGATCGAGGATCTGGTATGTTTATAAGTTCTGACATACCACACGTGCAACACCCCTTGCGAACAACAATTCAGGTTGTTGCAATTAGGGTGTTTCTCCCGAAGAAATATAGTATTTGCTCTATATACTTCCCACATAGTGACAAGGCTACAAAGGCTGATTTACAGGTATTAAGTCAAATCCCAAGACCATTTTTACTACTAGAGGACTTCAGTACCCGCCATCCCCTCTCGGGTGACATGGTCAGCTCTTATTTGGCAGACCCTGTAATTTCTCTCGTGCAGTCCTTCCAGCTGGATATTTTAAATGTCACCTACTCATTATCACGTACAAACCGATACATACACTTACATAGACTTATCTATTTGTACTTTTGAATCACTTTTGAACTTTCAGTGGAAAATTTTAGAACCACCGCCTAAGAAGTACTTTGATGGTGATCATTTTCCCATTAAAATTACTGTTACTAAAGCAAGTCCTCTCATAATTGATAACCCAAAATGGGCTTTTAAGAGACCAGACTGGTCCACCTTCAACCTTCTTACTGAATTTCATACATGTGAAGATATTCAAGACCCTGACATGGTAATGACTCATTTTTATGAAATTGTACTCAATGCTGCGGACATTGTCATTAGCATCCCGAAGCCAACTGCAAAAACAAGGCTTCCCTTGGTGGAACTTGGAATGTGCCGAGGTTTGCAATAACATTAAGAAAGTTTCTTGTAGATTGCATCGCACTAAACGCCAGGAAGATGCATTTGAATTTAAAGACTTCGTGCTGTTAAACGTAGTACGCTGGTAAAGGAAAGACTTGACTGTTGGAAGGCTTACACCCCAACCAACAATGCCAAATCTTCCCTTAAAGCTATTTGGTCCAAGATTAAGAAAATGAGGGGACTTTACGTACATCCACCTTTGCCTATTATAGTTGAAAATTACCAGACATTCACCACACCTTATGAGGTTGCCGACAAGTTAACAAGATCATTTGCTAGCTTCTCGAGTGGCTGTACGTATACTGAGCGTTTTCTAGCTCGTAAGCAAAGCATAGAAAGCAAGTCATTGAATTTCCAACTTTCCATCTCTGATCCGTATAACGTAGAATTTTCAACCTCTGAATTACATTAAGCACTGGAAATGTGTAAAAATAGTTTTTCAGGACCTGATGATATTCACTATGATCAGACATCTTCATTCATCTGGACTTAAATTTCTTGTAGATCTTTTCAATCGTATTTGGCGAACAGGTTACTTCCCACCCAAATGGAAAGAAGCCATTGTTATCCCAATTCCTAAACCCAATAAAGATCCTACTGATCAAGCAAACTATCGCTCCATCTCTTTAACTAGTTGCCTATGCAAGTTAATGGAACGAATGGCTAGTATTTGCCTCACTTTGTACTTTGAAAAAAAAAAAAAAAAAATTCTGACGCCCTATTCGGCTTTCGAAAATTTCGATCTACATATTTTGACCCACTTATTTTAGTTGGTTTTGATTAAATCAATCATTTTAACGCTATTATGACAATCTTGTCACTTATTTTAGTACTTTTTTATTAAAATTTTAAGTTGAGGGAGTGACGCTATGAAAAAGCCCTAATGGATACACACAGCGGTTAACCTCAACATTATTATTATTATTATTATTATTATTATTATTATTATTATTATTATTATTATTAATATATCAACTATTTTGCACTTTCATCTTGAAATTTTATGATGTCTGCTCTATCATCTCCAACAGTGAACCAGTCAAGCATGGCGTTCTGCAAGGTTCAGTCTTGGGTGGGTCCAATCTTTCTCTTTGTTTTTGTTAATATTAAGTTTACGTCAAGTATGCAAACGATGTTCGACTTCTTCACCGAGCAAACTGAATAAAGTGGATGAAATAATACAAGAAATAGACTTATCTAACCTAAAACAACAGTATAACAATATAGACGTGAAAAAAAAATGCAAATAAAACGCAGTGCATATTCATAAAACCAAAATGATACATGAACAAGATAAATGAAGAAACCCAATCAAATTTGATACTCGTGACGTAATCAGTTTCTAAATCAGTCAGAAATGTAGGCATCACCTTTAATAAACACGTGTCTTTTGAAGAGTATACAAACACAATGCGTAGGAGAACGAAGGGCATCTTAATTTATATGCAAAGACTGTTTCAATATAGCGACGAGAACATTGATTATGAACAGTTTGGTAATGAGCTACATATCCTCCTGTCCTCTCATTCGGAGTAGATGTTCCGCAACTTCATTAAAGAGGTTCAAGAAGTGCAAAAATTTTGCAGCTAGAGTGGAATGTAGGTATGAAAAGAAAAACAATACTGCAACTCCTTTTAGAAGAAAGTTAGGCTGGCTTAATATAAACCTGAAACTGCAGTTTGATATCTGCACATTTGTATACAAAGTTATACAGAACTACCTTCCTCTCTGGGTGTTAGTTTCCTTCATACCATCAACGTCACCCTGACATCGATCTCAGAAATATTGACGACCTGCAAATAAGCATGAAACGATTTCATGCTGGTAGAATGACGGTGTCACCTTCATACTCTGATCAAACAAGCATCATCCCACTCCACTTTCAAATCTCTCAAAAGGCCGTCTTTGTAGTCTTAGCATGATCACATCATGCACAGACATTCCCGAATTCTTCAGTATTCTTCAGTATTCTGTTACGTAATCTTTGCCTATCGTGTAAGAAATTCAGTGATACGTTGTAATTAATATATATATATATATATATATATATATATATATATAGCAAACAACCACAGGGAAAAAGGAAAAAGAAACACAAAATCCGAGCGCTTTCGTGATATATTCACATCTTCACATTCTTCATTTCGTGTTTTTTTTTCCTTTTTCCCTGTGGCTGTTCGCTCATTAATAAGATCACGTGTTATTCTGTGATTTTACTGTGTAATATATATATATATATATATATATATAACCACAGGGAAAAAGGAAAAAGAAACATGAAATCCGAGCGCTTTCGTGATATATTCACATCTTCACATTCTTCATTTTTAGGGGTCGCGCATCCACTACAAAGTTTGTACACTACATACTACATAATTTATATTCTGGGATTGGTTTCCCCGCACTGATTATTTTCAGGGGAAGTAACTCTATGAAAACTATGTCTTGTTTAACACACTTAATATTTAAAACATTACAGTATATGAAGACATAATTCGTGTTTTATATTTATAAAAATACATTTTGCTAATACACTTTAAGGATGTATTGAAAAACAGATAATTTAATAAAACAAAATATACTATAAATACATTTCCACAAAACTTATAAATAGCAACCACATTCCAGACCTCAGAATTAATGGTAATTCCACAGCACATGTTAATCATTTCAATTTCCTAGGCATTTACTTTGACAAGAACTTAAACTGGAATGAACACTGTAAAATAATTGGAAACAAAACAGCTAAACTTATATATTATATTCTGGGATTGGTTTCCCCGTACTACGTGAACACCAACAAAACGAAAGAAATTGACAAACAATACTCGGAAATGGCATGAAAAGAACTAAAAGCCTTCAGGAAGAAAGTATTTTTCAGCGAAGAAGGTCCTTCTTGTTTGCTGTCTTCGGGTACGCTCGCCGATGATCCTTTGCCACCTGGATCATGTATTGGAGCTGATCCTCGTGCTTGGTACGCCCCTTTGTTGTGAACTCGTGGATGAGGGCCACTCCTCTTTCAGCAGTGTCGTTAGTCACGAGGAGCTTCCCGACCCGTTCCTTCCCCAGATTGTACCCGTCTGATGTTTTCCAGGCCGCAGGGGGCATTGACAAGAACGCAGTATCGATTTGAAGATGGTGGAAGATCCTCTTAATTGTGGAGGTGAAGAAGTCCGGAAGATCTTTTGCAACGACGTCTCTTCCGACGGCCAACACACGAGGGCTGGGCTCGAGGGATCCTTCCACAGAGTTCATGTTAGAGACCATCTTGAGTTTGTCAGCATCTGCAACATCGTCGTCGAAGAGAGCGAGACCGACTGTAACTTCAGACAAGTACCATAGATGCCGACTCATCGCCTTCGTGCCGGCTTCCTTGATGATGGGATCCTCATGTTCCGCTAGTTCCTTGAGCAGCGTGAGGTCCATTCGTGCTGCTGCGGAAGCTGTCTTGGCTGTGAACCAGACGCGTAGGTAATGTTTTACGACGAAAATGTAGAAATCTCCGAGCTTTTCCCAGAGAAGTCCCATGCGGTTCGGGCCACGAGAGGAAGAAGGACGTTGCGGCCGCAAGAGTCTAACAAATCCTCCTTGAACATCCATATCTTCAGGGTTTCCCCACCAACCAGATTTCATCAGCTAGCTTCTTCACTTCCTTATCACCTTTCGTCGCCATTTTCATTAAGCAAACCACCTGTGGAAGAAAAGAAACCAACAATTAATAGAGAGCCTCATATAGAAAATCTTAACCCCATGTATTCCAGGGTATTTTAACGAAAAGAACAGCCGAGGTGGGGCCATATGACATATATACTGATAAACCAGATCATATGGCCCCACCCCAGTATAAATAGGGTTATTAATTCACTGTGCGCGACCCCTAAATATTGATATATTGAACTGATTTTTATACTGCCAGTTTTTCTTATTGAGTGGATCAAAATTGCAAGCGAGCGAACGCGTATGACAACTTCATGTTTTTTGACGTACCCTAATATACAGGGTGTTTCAGGAGGAAAGGTCAATACTTCGGGAGGTGATAGTATCGGTCATTGTGAGAAAAAAAGTTCATATGAACATGTGTGTAATTCTGAATGGTTACGGAGATAGAGCTGTTTGAATCTACAAATACAAAAGCATTGTTAATGGTAATCAAGAAAGAGAAACCAATTACTGTTTCCAACATTTAATGTTTAAACATTGGCATTTTGAATGGTATCAGATACAGAAATGACAAATTTGTTAGTTTACAATACGTTTTTGAAAATCCCACCGTCAACCTCAATGCACTTTGCAACTCGTGTGCGAATATCACGTGTTGTTCGTCTGAGTTGATCTTGACGTTCCTTTATGCGGGCAGCAGCATCCAAAATGCGCGCGAGCAATTCGTCTCGTGTATCCACCTTTCTTTTGTAAACTTGACTTTTCATCCACCCCCATAAACAATAATCTAACGGAGAGAGGTCTGGAGACCTTGGTGGCCATTGAATGGGACCACCGCGGGGGGAGGAAGAGCTGCGCGCGCATCAGATTCAAACAGCTCTATCTCCGTAACCATTCAGAATTAGACACATGTTCAATGTTCATATGAACTTTTTTCCTCAATGACCGATACTATCACCTCCCGAAGTATTGACCTTTCCTCCTGAAACACCCTGTATATACAGTAGCCGTCAAATGTTGTAGCGGGTCACGCAAACTCGCCACGACATTTGACGTTTCCATTCATACCCTTCCAGCCAGCCCGTATGGGTGGAATTATAAATATGGCTAATCTGGCATCTTGCCTGGCCCCGTAGCAAACACCTCGGAGCTCAGACTGTCATTCCGTGTTCATCCAGGTGTGAAGCGGGAGAGTTGTTTAGTGGCCTATATTCCGGTGCTTGTGTCTAAATTCAAGCGTATTTTTTATATTGTTTTGATCGCTCAGTGTGACATGGCACCTTAGCGCATTATATCTTGGGATACTAGCAGCCGTATGTACGCCCTGCATAAGGTTGGTTTTTGGTGAAAAAGCTTTTGTGGAAACGATATGAGTCGCTCAAAGAACTGTTGAACGGTGGCTTCAGCGCTGCAGGGTGGCAGTTGGTAATAAGACACCCACACATTTACCAAAGTCTGGACGGCCGTAAATGTAGTAAAAACTTTGAATGTTATTAAAAGAGAGTGAATACCTCGCCTACAAAAACAGCATGTGAAATAAGGAAACTTATCCTGTATTACTGGGTAACGTGTCCGTAAGAACTGTGCAGCGTTATTTGCTACTAGATCTCGATCTGCCAACGAGGAAGGCAACAGAGAAACCTCTCTTGACCGGCTGCCACAAAACAAAATGAATTAGTTTTGCTAAGGAAATTAAAGACTGGCCTTTGGAGAAAGTGCGGCGCATTTTGTGGTCAGATGAAAGTGTGTTTACAGTGTCGGGTACTAAACAAGGGAAGGTGAGATGGCCCCGGAAATCGGACAAGTTCGACCCACGGTACACCATGAAGACTGTAAAGCACCCTGATTCAATCATGCTGTGGGGTTGTTTTTCTTATCATGGAGTGGGTAATTTAATTTTCTTAGAGAAAAGTGTTACCATGAACAGTGAAAGGTACCTTGATTTTATTGTATGACACTGGAGGAATGTTTTAACGAGTGTAATGCACACACATTCATGCAGGATGGTGCTCCCTGCCAAACAAGTAAACAAGTGAAAGAGTGGTTTGATTTGTGTGCTCTGGATTACTTTAAAGACTGGCCTGGTAATAGCCCAGACCTTAATACTATTGAAAATTTATGGTCGATAATGATAAAACGACTCCAGGATGTTGACATTAGCTCGGTTCCTAAGTTCAAAGCAGCCTTAGTGAAAGTGTGGAAGGAGATATCTGCAGAAACTTGCAGACTCGTTGCCTCATAGGCTACATGAGGTTATTAAGAAGAAAGGAAATACCACAAAGTACTAAAAGGTATGTTTTAGGAGTGTTATTTGATGTTTTTATGTTGCGCTGCTGTTGCCGGGGATGGTGTATGACTGGGAATGTAAAATTTCGTGACGGGTTTGCGTAACCCGCCACAACATTTGACGGCTACTATATATATATATATATATATATATATATATATATATATATGATGAATAAAACCACGAAGGAAAGGAAACACAAAATGGTGCTCAAGCGCTTTCGTCTAATGACATCCTCAGGAACACTGAAGTACATAAAAGGGTAACAGCCAAAGCTGGGCACAAACCGTTAATCCGTTAATCGTTAATTAACGAAGTTAACTTTTTCGTTACGATTTAACTTTTAAGTTAACTTTGAAAATCATTATCGGACTAATTAACTTCCGTTACATTTAACTTCCGTTAACTCAAGTCCGTTAACCCAAAAAAATTCATAAATACACGTTTAAAAGTTTCTATTATTTTCAGTGCTGAGCAGGTGCGCAATTAATCCGCCACTGTTTAATAGTGATGAACGAATTTCCATTTCCGCAGTGCAAAATCAGGCGATATATTTGTTTCCGTCGCCACAATTTGTGTCTTACCAAATATGGTAGTTATTTTATGGCATTGGTTTGAGCAAAACATGGTCGACTGTAAAATCAGGCGGAAAGATTTGCCATTTGAGTTGAATGTTTCAACTTCTTTCAAGAAATATCACGAGCATTTTAAGGCACTTTCAATAATATATATGTAACAATTACAACAAATAACTACATTCGTTTCATTTGCAGTCTGTCTCTTGCGCAACATGTTTGTGCTAGTGAATATTTAAAAATAATCGTTGTCAAGTAAGTCATGTATATTTATAATATGTCTGTGAGTACCTTATTAGTAGTCTCCTTGATACATTTCAAGAACCATAAAACTGATCAGGTAAGATTTCAATTCTCATGTCACTTTGATGACATAAATTAAGTCAATTGATGTCTTACAATGGGAGCGTTTTCACCTCATCTGGTTGGACAAGTATGACAACACCAAGGTCGCCAGGGTGAGGAAAAGCATGGAGGGTACAGTCGAGGAGGCCATGAAGCAGCAGTCCAACGAAGTGGGCAGCAACAGTGGAGGCAGCAACAACGAAGAGGAGGAGGAGGATGACTTCTTCAGTGCTGTCATCCAGACAAAAGAGAGCAGCAGAAGCCACAGGTCACTCAAGGGCAAGGCCCAGAACTTGGTCAAGACCTGGCTGGAGACCAACTCCAAGGACTTGCTGACAGATGCTGCCTTCTTGGGTGAGCAATGTTGGTGGACTTGTTCATCAAGTTCAACACAGCCATCCCCTCCAGTGCTGCAGTGGAGCGTTTGTTCTCTATGGGCAAGGACATCCTGAGGGCCAAGAGATCATCCCTGTCTGATGAAAACTTTGATATGCTAATTTTCATGAAGGGCAACATGCATCTCATGGACAAAATGGAGAACGAGAAGAAGAGGGAAAATTAAATTATATATATATTGTGTTTTTCATTTTTTTATAATAAAAGTTAACGTTAACGGTTTATCGGTAACTTCCGTTACATGTTTCGGATTAACGGTTAACGAAGTTAACTTTTTGGTTAACGGATTAGCGGTTAACGAAGTTAACTTTTTGGTTAACGGTGCCCACCACTGGTAACAGCCTATATATAGTTTACAGAAAGAAAAAAAATAATAACATACATACACACACACACACACACACACACACACACACACACACATATATATATATACATACATATCTATATATACCGGTACATATATATATATATATATATGCAATAAACAGAGAAGTAAAAATAAAATTAAAAATTAAAGGATTATCCGTGAGGCGTACAGATTTGTAAGGAATAATATCGATTTTTAGCACAAGATCAAATGGATTATAAAAATACAAATTTATATTGGAATACTGCCCGGGTTTTAACACTCTGCCTATGGTCAGGTTTGAATATATATAAAAATAAAATGCAAATTAAAAGTTAATAAAGTAGCAGACAAGTTTACCAAAGATTTAGTGTTCTACCTTTCTTATCTAAATCTGTTTGGAAGGAATTCAAAATAACAGATCGAGTTGAAAAAGACCTTTGCTTATGTTGAAGTTATTTGAAAGTTGGATAATGGCAGACTCAAGAATATTTCTATGAACAATGTTGCTAGAATGGAATAAAACTGAAGCATTATTCCAATCAATACAGTGGGCTAACTCTGACAAATGGACAAAAAGGGCACTGGACAACTGTCCTGTTCTAACGGAATATTGATGCTGTTTTATACGTGTGTGCAATCCTTTCCCGTCTGACCTGGATAACTTCCTCCTTCAGTTAAATGATCAAGTCCCCTCCATTAAGTTTACTTTAGAAGTGGAACAGACAATTCAATCCCATTTTTGGATGTGCGTGTACATAGGGAAAGCCCAGGTTTTAAGTTTAGTATCTATCGGAAAACCAAACAATTTGTCCTACGTACACTTTTACTCGGGACATGACACCCCCACTAAGAAGCCATTTTTTCATCAATGTTTCTCCGCGCCCTTAGGATCGCCAGTCCGGAATACATCGATGCCGAATTGGAAAAAATCAACGGTATTGGAAGTGATTTGTGTTATCCATCTGCGTTTATGGAATCTTGTCTCAACAAGGCAAAACGAACTTTCTATCGTGTCAATAATAACTCGTACTTTGTCAAAAAATATTTTAGTACTTCCATTTTTCCCGGGCTTTTTAGCATTGCTAATGTACTTAAACTTTTGGATATTAATGTAGTATTTTCATATAACAATATTGTGAAAAATATCATAGTAAAAATAGCCCTACCAATAATTCAGGCATTATCTATAAATTGGTTGTAAACAATGTGATTCCTTTTACATAGGTCAGACGGGAAAGGATTTGCACACGTATAAAACAGCATCAATATTCCGTTAGAACAGGACAGTTGTCCAGTGCCCTTTTTGTCCATTTGTCAGAGTTAGCCCACTGTATTGATTGGAATAATGCTTCAGTTTATTCCATTCTAGCAACATTGTTAATAGAAATATTCTTGAGTCTGCCATTATCCAACTTTCAAATAACTTCAACATAAGCAAAGGTCTTTTTCAACTCGATCCTGTTATTTTGAATTCCTTCCAAACAGATTTAGATAAGAAAGGTAGAACACTAAATCTTTGGTAAACTTGTCTGCTACTTTATTAACTTTTAATTTGCATTTTATTTTTATATATATCGAAACCTGACCATAGGCAGTGTGTTAAAACCCGGGCAGTATTCCAATATAAATTTGTATTTTTATAATCCATTTGATCTTGTGCTAAAAATCG
The DNA here is from genome assembly GCA_023014485.1 of Bathynomus jamesi. Lineage (NCBI taxonomy): Eukaryota > Metazoa > Arthropoda > Malacostraca > Isopoda > Cirolanidae > Bathynomus > Bathynomus jamesi. The sequence continues at coordinate 72,414 of JAJOZX010012102.1, read as the reverse complement.
ATATTATTCCTTACAAATCTGTACGCCTCATGGATAATCCTTTAATTTTTAATTTTTAATTTTTATTTTTACTTCTCTGTTATTGCATATATATATATATATATATATATATATATATATATATATATATATATATATGTATGTATGTATGTATGTATGTATGTATATGTGTGTGTGTGTGTGTGTGTGTATGTTGTATGTTGTTTATTTTTCTTTTTTTTTCTTTCTGTAACCTATATATAGGCTGTTACCCTTTTATATACTTCAGTGTTCCTGAGGATGTCATTAGACGAGAGCGCTTGAGCACCATTTTGTGTTTCCTTTCCTTCGTGGTTTTATTCATCATAAATATTTTTCACGTGTTTACTTTCGTGAAATAATTTTCATATATATATATATATATATATATACGTATTTGGTATTGGATATACGCAGGGTATGTATTACCATGAAGATGTGTAATTTTTAATTAATTAATTTTAAAACCTAAACTTCATAATACATCTTTAATTTCCTAGTGGAGTTGAAGATTTTCGAATGTCATTACACTTAATCTAATGGTTCCCTACAAATTCCAGTACATATTTTATATAATTTGTATGCTTCATTAACTGGTTTGTTTGTTTTTTGTGAACTTATTCTGCTTAATTTCATTCTTTTATGAACATCTCGTGTACAACTTTATATTTGAATACATTCTTCTTGTATATATATATATATATATATATATATATATATATATATATATATATATATATATATTTATTTATTTTATATATTTTATTTTTTCAGTAATCTCTCGTACTCCATTCACGAACCTAGTCATTTGCCCCCCTTTTTTTTTGTGTTTTTCAGGTGCCCATTCCGTCCACTTACCTGGAAGCATCAGCCCCCTCAGGAGGTCAGGAGGAACCTTCCCATGACCCCAGTGATCCTCTGTTGGACATCGACAAAAAGTCCTCCGAGTCCTCCTTTGATTCTGACGACGGTCCGCCTTTCTCTGACGGAGGGGGAACTTTGTCCTCGAAAGCGAAGGGCCCGAAGCAGCTGCAGACGGTGGTGAGATCCTTCGGAAGTATCGGAAGGAGCATGTCCAAGAGGATCAAGAAGAACTTGAACACTCTTTCTAAGTTTAGTCGATCTGGTTCTTTCAGAAGGAAAAATCACCTGCTGACGAAGGGGGAGTTCGCCTGTCCTAAAGGCGGGAAAGGGGTGAGAGTGGGGACTCAGCAAAGCTTCATTCTTGGGGCTAGAATTCACACTGACAAGAGGCACGCTTACCAGCAAGAGATGATTGAGAATTATCTCGCGAATGCCAGAGAGAGGTTCATGAGAGATGTCGCGTCTCAGCGCGGAGGCAGCAACAAGCAATCGCGAGACGTAACGAGCGTTTCGAGCGTCTCTTCTTCGGAATCGTGCCTGAAGCAGAGTGACAACAAAGGTATGCAATGCATCAATCCCGGCTGCAACCTCTACGGTACGGCGCAGACCTCCTACATGTGTTTCATCGTGTTTCAACCGTCAGAAGGCAGGAAGAGAGAGAGTACCAGCGACAGTCCTCAGGGGAAACGAAGCCCATTGAGACGCAAGGAGAAACGAGGGTAGATGACGTTCTTACTCCTTCGCCCCCGGCGGTTAGAGGTGACGGGTTACAGTACGGAGCGGGGAAGTCGAAGTTTTACGCCGCGTTGGACGAAACGTCGGTGAAAAGTGCCACGTTAATCCCCGTGACGCATTCGATGTCAGGACAGAAGGACAAGACACTGTTCCTCTCCAACTCCACCTTCTACAACGACACCTCCGTCGCTGCAACCATTCCGAGCTACAACTTGAACCGGGACCTTAACAGGGACTTGAAGAAGGGAAGCCCGGCATCTCTAAGCCTTCATCAGAAACCTCCATCAGTAGTCGGTCTTCGTCTTCTCTGAGCGATCCGCTGCAAGTGAACCGCTTCAGCCAAGACCACAATTCCTTTACCAGCTCCGCCAAAGACACACTCGCGCCAATATGCATCGATGACGTGAGGATGCAGTTAAACAAGGCGGGGTGTGGCCCCCAGAAAGCCAGTGTCCGACCATCGAAGGAACCTCCCCAGCTACCACACCCCAACAACCGTCGATAGTAACTACACCGTTTCGAAACCTTGCCTTACGAAGGGGTGCGACTTTTATGGGAGTGCCGCTACTGATTATTTTTGTTCCAAGTGCCACTTAAGCAAGAAGAAGTCTTCTTCGGCATCGAGCGTCACGCAGTAGACCAAGTGAAATATGTCCAGATTTAGCGCCTCTTGTTAATTTACATAGATAGGGTACTCACTAACATTACAAATGATAAGTAATTATTATTATTATTATTATTATTATTATTATTATATTAAGTTTGAGTAACTTCGAATTCTTTTCCCATCAGTGGAAGGCAGTCAGGTAGCCAGTCATTGTTTTTTACAGCAAGTGATTTCGGTTTGAAAGAGAAATATTAGTACTAAAAACTTTATTAATTAATTGGAACAATAGGAAAAATTAATAATTGAAGAATCTCCACTAACTAAATGTAAAAACCTTTAAAAAAAAAAAAAAAAATGTCTTTAGGTAGAAAGTGCCAAAGAATTGCTTTCAAATTAAATGTATTTTTCCACCCGAACAGATTATTATCAAGTTGTCAGTGTATATATATATATATATATATATATATATATATATATATATATTCAGTACTTCGTGACCACATAGTTAATCATAGTGAATTAATTACACTGAATACAAATTCTTTGCTCTTGACCGAATAAGTTCAGTCATATTAACATATTGTAAAGATATATAAATAATTCAGTAGGTTATTATATATATATATATATATAATACCTTTCATATAAGACTATAAAACTTTTCAAAAACTTCTCTGTACCTACACTCGGGTCCAGTTTATAATGGGAGCTGCAAATGAGTTAGGAAATAGTCAGTACTTGTAACGGAAGCTTTAAGATGCCCTCGTGAAGCGTGAACGGTTATTAACTCTAAGTATACGTCCGTAGGCCCTAGTTATGATGATGATCAGTTAGAGAATAGCCTTTTATGATTTTTTTTAGCTGTATTACGGTAGTTATAGTATTTATAAGTTCTATTATCGATAACCCAAATAAGGAGATGATAGTGGTTGGTTGGTTGATTGGTTGATGACTGTGTCGTAATTAACCCGTTTTGATAGTGGTTGGAAGTAGTAGTGGTTCGTCGGTTAATATCGTTGCATTCCGATAGCTTGGTTGGAATGTCGGTATAACGTAGCTTTGTTCAGGGAAGTGGGCATTGCATATCAAGATGTATTGTGACTGAAGGGTATGGAACAGTTAGTTATTCAGGGTATTTTATAAAATTATTTCTTTAACGTTGTTAAGTACTAATAATAATACTAAAGGAAATATATTAAATTTGATGTAGGTTTAGGGTTTTCAGTTGTAAGAACTTTACTTACGCAGTATGGTACTGTTCATAATTTAAACTACTTATTTTTTGTCTCTTCAGAACTGGTTATGGATCACTAGTGAACTACTTAATAATAATCCTTTTTAAGAGTTTATTTTTGATGATGTAGCAACGGGGTTCATTAAACGACTTTCACCTCTAGGTAAACCAAGTTTTGCAGTTTAGATCACGGTCTAGGATTACTTATAAGCTTTATTATAAATTAAATACTAGTTTATACCTATATGGTACATCCAGCTATATATATATATATCCTTGTCTTATCATTGGACTTTGCCTCGCCTGTAGAGTGACCTATAATGCTGCTGAGCATAGGCCTATAAATATTATTTTGCTGATTCTGCCGAGTTGTTAAAATGCTCGTTCAAAATATGAAAGCAGCTTGACAAATATATATATTATATATATATATATATATATATATATATATAATATATATATATATATATATATATATATATAATATATATATATATATATATATGAAAAATTATTTCACGAAAGTGACACACACAGTATAATATTTATTTTATTATAAAACGAATGGAGAAGTTTTCTGCTGTAGCTTTTGTTGTTGACTAGATTTTAGAAAAAATGTCTACGTGAATTGTAAATCAAGTATGATTATTTTCCATAGAAATTGTTACTGTACTGGAAACATTTCATTTTTAGAAACTTTATATTCAAATTCATTTTGCTGCTGCGGTATGTCACGTTGTTTTGGCAGTCTCTCTTTGTGCTCAGGAATGAGCTGGTCAAATTTAAAAACACACACACACACACACACACACACCACACACACACACACACACACACACACACCTCTTTCTAGTCTTTTGGTTTTTAGTCTTGTTCAGCAAAATCTTTCTGAAAGTCATTAATATTTTTCTTGCAGTAGATAGATTACCATTTTCATTTCTAATCGTTGTAGTGAAACAATTGTATGTAAAGGTAGATTTTATTTTCAGTAACTAAAATTTTATATATAATATATATATATATGCAGAAAAATCACAGAATAATACGTGATCTTATTAATAAGCAAACAACCACAGGGAAAAGGAAAAAGAAAAACGAAATCCGAGCGCTTTCATGATATATTCACATCACCTATTTCTTTCTTTAACCTGAAGATGTGAATATATCACGAAAGCGCGCGGATTTCGTGTTTCTTTTTCCTTTTTCCCTGTGGTTGTTTGCTTAATATCTATATATATTATATATATATATATATATATATATATATATATATATATATATATATATATAATATATATAATGTGTATATATATAATGTGTATATATATTGGGGATACAAGACCCTTCAGAAGCCTCTTAAGTCTTTAATTTAGAATGTTAATAATTTACAATATTTTTAAGCTTCATTTTTAGGCAAATGTTGCGTATATAAGAACGAGGATGTACCAAAATATTAGTTAGTTAATAGATAACAATGTAAGAGGTTGAAAGTTAAAAAAAAAATATTGCTCTGAAATACTCACGTCGCAGCTGCGATTTACAGTCGACATCTGTCACACACCTTGATTCTGAAATTGCTCTCGCTAATCGCTCGTTTTTAATCGTAATTCATCGCTTTATGAAGGTACACACTTTAGACGAGTTTATGTATTGTATTGAGAACCTCCCTTAGAAAGTGTTTTGGGTTGGCATTTGTTGAAGAGATTGGTGAGAGTACGGAGCAGGTACTTCAGCGTGTATAGATATTGAAGAATTTAAAGTACAAAATACTCCAGTAAGGTATTCAGTGAAAAATAGCGTGTTTAACTCGGGGGTAGCTTTTTTCCATTGAACAATAATTGTTATATAAATATCTGCTCGTTGACTCGCTGACAAGATTTTGATAAATCGTTATAGTAACTTCATTTTCTTTTTTTGAAATTTGTATATTATCCTAAAATAGCTATTAGGTTTAGTTTCGAGGTTTATAATTTCTGGGTTATATCGTGGTTGTTTTTCCGTTGCGTAAACTTCTCTCTCTCTCTTTTTTCTTCTTCTTTGTGGTGGTGGGTTGTGAAACGAAGTCGAATCGGATTTAAATTGAATTTGACTTTATTCGAGATTCCTGTTTAATTTCCGTTAATAAGAATGCGTAATATACGTATGTATATTTAATTAAATTACTGTGTGTATATATAAAATTTCTCAATTTTTCTTTAAACGAATAACAGAATCAAAAGCTTTTCGTCTTCATAAACTTAAACTCACTATTATTGAGCTTGTCACGTATGGAATTATCTCATATTGTTGTTAATTTAAAATATGCTGTTTCCTTTTATGTATTAAAACCTTTCGAAACTTCATTTTCCACCTATACTTCTTTTATTGAAGTGTCAGGCATAAGTCATTTTCGTTTGTCCAATATTTTAGTCATTCCTTTTAGATTATGAATTCCACTATATTTAGTTGTTGTTTTTTTGCCAATGTTGTATGCGAGTGTTGATACAGGATACAGTGTGTCCACAAAAGAATCGTGCAAGTTTGGCGTATTTTGAGTGGAATTTGTACCATTCTTGTGTGTGTGGATATATATATATATATATATATATATATATATTGTGTGTGTGTAATAGTTACATAAAAAATAACTATATGTGTCCCAAAATATAGCTTCCCTCACCAGCTAGATAGGACCCAGCTTTGGGACAGGGTCTAGGGTTTAAAGCTGACTAGCCCGTTACATTCAGAACCTCATCAATATACGCGAGGAACTCGTTGCATTCATGTCGGATTACGTTCAGTTATGAATCGCGGGTGGATTTTTGCAAATGTGTTGTGTCAGTCGATTGCGAGGTAATGTAAAACTATACGCGAATGGAAGTTGTTTCAAATGGAAATCGAAGTGGCTATGTATCGTACAAATTTGTATAGGTTTACTCTACTCTAAGTATGGTTAACCGTTGTAGGCTTCTTTTTTTTTATCGTATGCGACTGAATCTCCTAAAAATTAAACAAGTCACAACAGCAGTAGTCACTATTATTAGTTCAGGTAACCGAGTACGTGGTGAAATTTATCGTAAAAAAAAATCAACCGTACGTAATGAATTCTAAAATCCTGTCTTGTGCCCAACTTTAATGAACCCAAATAGGAAAAATAAACGCGCTAACATAGTTATTATACATTGTATTTTGAGTAACGAGTCCTGCCTCAAAAATAACTAAAATAAATACTTTTGGGCAGGACTTTTGACTCACCGTGTATATGTGATATTAGGAGACCCTTATAGCAATTACTTTTATGGTTAAAATTACTTTTAGTGTTGAAAGAAAATCTCTTCTAACAATTAAGGTTTAAAGGGAGACTTTATTTTTGTAATTTCATTATTTTCTGTTATTCTGTACGAGAAATTAGTGGGAATGAATGAATTGGAAGACATGAAAATTACGTTGTGTTACAGGAGTTTTGGAGCCCTGTCAGTAGGATTAACTGAAGGATTATATATATATATATATATATATATTATATAATCACTCTTAAGTGAAATAATTGTATAGGAAATGTTGTATAATAGATATAAAAGGGGGTATAGTTACATAAGGTTAAAGAAATATATTTCCTTTCCATATGGGCAACGCCACATTTAGTTAAAATATTATTATTATTATTATTATTATTATTATTATTATTATTATTATTATTATTATTATTATTATTATTATTATTAGGTGGTATTTACAGTTAAGAATTAACATTTCTTAATCCTGTTGGAATTAGTTACCATGTTCTTTAAATTTCTTTCTCTCTCTGAGTGCGAAAGAGAGAGAGAGAAAGTTTAAAATTTATCCTATTGTAATAAGTTTTATGTATAGTAGGAGCTCTTTTTTTAACTATAGGTTTGCTTTTCGATTATCGAATTTTTTAGTGTCATGTTTACAGAATTTATTTTTCCACTACATATCATGTCAATTTTAGTCTTAATTTTAGGTTATTGCAAACAACGATTTTTTTCAAGGTGAACATCAAAAGATCTAAGTAATAAGCTTAATGTAAAGTAAATATTAATTGTATTTGAAGTTTGGATGAACTGTGATATGTTCAGCTTTGATTTGAGATTCTTTTGCGTGTTTTTTTTTTTTCCCAAGGAGGAATAAATCAAAATTTGGTTTAAAATTCATGTGATAACTTCAAAAATTAAAATTTATTAATTAAACCATTATCATCATCCTGATTTAATAAATTTAATTGTACAATTATTTAATTCTATATTTTTTTTTAAGTAAAATAAGTACTAAAGTGCGCACACGCAATTTACCGTTTTTGTGAAAGGATAAGATGATGATAATAGTTGTGATTGTATGAAATGTTAATATTATTATTATTATTATTATTATTATTATTATTATTATTATTTTATATATATATATATATAATATATATATATATATATATATATAAAGTTTTCGGGCTTCAAAACGAATGCAATTATATTCTTTAAAAACTGTTCATTAAATGTTTTATATACATAAATTTATTGTACATAAATACTTAATATACATATATTAACACATGTAATATAAAAGTCAGTGGCAGGGTCATATATATATTATATATATATAGGTACATTACGAATTTATACAATGTTGATGAAGGGTAATAATGTCCCTCCATTATGTACTTCAGTTTGGTGACCTTGACAACGAAATTATCCGCTCCCGTAAAAATGAGTCTAAAAATATATATCAATGTTTAAAATTTTACAGTTAAAATTGTTAATTGTTAAGGGAAAAATCCAAGGATTAAATTGTCACAGAAAGTACGAAAATTATCTTGCAGAATGAAGTGGTTGTTGCGAGGCTCTCCTATAACGTTTTCAGCCTCCATTGCACATTGTTGATGCCACGATGTACGTGTAATTTATCTCATTAATTATTAAGTTCCATATCATCATTATTATTATATGAATATAGAAAATTTAATTCATTATTAAAGGAATATATTTAACGTTTTCATTTTATCCTCTTTTTTTCTTACCTTGGTTTATGGGGAGTCAATTGGCGCTACTGTTGTATAGGCACTCGTATGGGGATTTTATGTGAATATTTTCAATTACCAAAAAATTTAATTCGGGTTTTATTCTACCATTTATGGTGATTGTTACGAAGTTATGATGTACATAATTATTTTTTTATAGTGTAGGCTGATTATTATCAATTTTTTAAATTTATGAAGAAACTCAAACTGACATTGGATAGAATATTTTCATTACTAATCGTTGCGAGTGTTCTTAAAAGGTATTTATTCTCTTATAATGAGGGAGTACCTTTACCGCTAACTTTATAATCATACTTTTTGTTGGTACTACCTGGAAATGGGGCGTTTTATTTAAACTCCATTTTCTTTGATTGAAGGGTTGGCTCCCATTCTTCATACAAAATTTATCGAAACTATCTTTTCGAGTTGGAACTTCACTGTCCTCCACGAACCCAGATTGAAGGAGTACCTCGGGAAAACGTATCGAGCGTTCTATGCTTTGCGCTAGCTTTTAATACTGTTTTAGCAGAACCTTCGTGGGGTCAAGGGTTATATGTTGGTGACCTAGCAATTTGTCACCGGAAATTATTTTCCGGGCCTTGATAGACAAACGACTGTATTAAAAGTGGACTGAAAAAAGCAGTTTTTGGTTCCCTCGAAGGGTATTCACCCAGAAATTTCAACTATGAACCGTTTAGATCGGTGAAGTAGTAATGAGGACTTTAATCCGGTTAAGATTACAGAATTGGTAACGATAGCCAGCTTATTCTTAAGCCTAGCTAGATTAGGCCTAGTAACATACGTAGAAGAGTTGTACCCCTTCGGAGTTACTGAAGCACCTACGACAAACCTCTCATACGAGAGTAGGCCTTGAGTTTACAAAATGTTACCCATGGCCCTGTCTTGGCTTTGGGCCTATCTTTTTGTTAGTAACGATCTGATTATTATTATTATTACTAACGCAACCAGAACTTACCACACCCACTGGGAACAGTATCACTATACTGTAGGTTAGCTCCTTAACCCTTAAACCCTACCCGGGGTACTGGTATACCCCAGTACCCGGGTATTGCTAGCGTAACTTTTATAATGGGTTGGGATTAAGGGTTAAGGACGGCATCGCTAGTCCCAACCCATTCCTTTGTTTGGAAAATGCCATTGATCCAGTTATGGTCATTACTTGAACCACATATAAGTCACAATCCGGTATGAAACACGTTGTAAAGGAAAATATTTATATACTTTAGTCACAGATATGAAACAAAAACAAAAATGACAATTACAAAATAATATATGAATTGGTTTCGATCGAACTTTCTTCCTGTCTCCTCGAAGAAATTCTTCGATTACTCTCCTTTTTACCGACTTTTCCATAACTCCTTTTGTCTCGTCCATTTCTTTCGACTATTTACTGACTCGACTGCCCTCTCTCTCTGGTGACCTGCTCTCGACTGTCTTCCGGTCTTCTTGCACGCTCTCTTTTCCCCCTTCCAGATTCTAGATTTCAGGTTTTCCTCTCGCGTTGGGAAAGACATTCTTTATTTTTTTTTTCTATTTGATCCTGGAACTTGCGAACAACTTTAAATACATTATTTGGGGAAGTTTACAAATTCCTAATTGGTTTATATTATTTAACTAACCTATGTGACCTATTTGACAGCATTAAAGTATTTAATTATATATTTCGGGTACTATTGGCAAACTAAGACTATTTACGAACACATGATTGGATGAAATGGTGTGGCATCACGATACTGGTATTTCCATACCTTATTGGCTAAACAAAAAAAGTCATATTCAGTAAGAACATGTTGAGACCTGTTCGGATGTTTACGTGCAAGAAGTCACACCCTTCTCTGGGACTTACCTGAGGCCCCACTTGGAATTCATAGCATACCTTTTAAATCCAAACTTATATTTTTTATTATGTCAAAAATCTACTATATTTTATATTATTAATAAACCATTCATTTTTGCAAAACCAATACTCGATTTCAAAGACGATCTGCGTTAATTTTCGTAAGGCAAGAACGAGTACTTATACTTCAAATCTCACTTCATAATAATTCCAGCATTGCAACAGCGGATCTGGTGCGTTTTCTGGGTTTGATATTTGATTACAAATTGTCGTGAATCTCTCCCTCACTAGGAAGATTAGAGAATCGTGTCAATGACCACTGCATTTACTTGACCGCTTATCCCATACATCTTGGGTAGCTGATCGCGAGTCTCTACTTCGCATATATAGGGCTCTAGTTCAATAAAAATTAGACTGGAAATTACGTATATGGTTTGGTATCGTCGTATTCTCTTCCGATGCTGGAACCGGTAAGAAACCAAGGCTCGCGGATAGACATTGGGACATTCCAATCCTCGCCAGTGGATAGCCTTCATGCTGAATGTAATCGCCTACCGTTATCCTTCCATAGGGACTTTTATCGTGCAAAATACTATTTACGTTTACGTAGGCTTTCTAGCTCTGTCATTAGTGAAGTCACTGATGAGCCGTTTATGAGCGAAAACTCTTGGACGTTTACTTTATCAAGCCAGTTTCTCTTTGAATCAGCAGGAGTGGGTCATCCAGAAGTGATGCTTTTTAATTTCCCCACCATCCTTCCTTGGCAGATCCCTTTGCTTGACTGCGGTAAGACTATAACATCTTTAAACAAAAGCCAAGTATTAGATCTTGTCGCACGTAGCCTCTACTACGAGCATTCAGGCTCCCATGCCGGTGCTACATCCGTTTATACAGATGACTTGAAGTCTTCTGTGGGTGTTGGTTCATCCGCTGTCTTTCCGACGTATGTCCAGTCACTCGCTCTTCTTGCATTATTATTATGCCTCCAGTTTTACTCCAGAACTGTTTATTATTCTTTTTGCTTTACAATTTATCGTTTATCTTTCTCAGTCAATCTTTGCAATACGCACAGATTCTCAAAGTTCCCTTTTACCTGTCCAACAATATAATCCGTTTTATCCTCTGGTACAGAAAATAGAAAATACAACAAGGTCTCTTTCTTATTTCCACACGATACAAATATATCACTTTCTGTTGAATTCTCGCTCATGTAGGGATTCCAGGCAACGAGGAGAGACAGATACGGCAGCAAAAACTGCCAGCCGATTACCTTCAGCTACACTTCAGCTTCCCCATTCAGATTACATTTCAATGTTAAGCAGACGTCTACATTCTTGGTGGTAGTTGTACTGGGACATTCTAATATTAAATGAGCTACACCGAATTAAACCCATTTTGGGGATGTGGCAATCTTCATTTGACAAAGTTCGACGATGTGAGGTGGCAATAGTATGCCTCCGTATCGGCCACACACGTTTTACTTATTGTTTATATTATATCAGGTAACCTTTTACCCTTTTGTGATAATTACGTGGTCCCGCTAACTGTAGAGTACTTCCTCGAGGAATGTCCAGATTTTGAAGACGTACTACTGAGTTTTTATCCAGATCTTCACGAAGTTTACTTTTCTAATAGATTGTTGTTTATGCTTCCTGAATCAGAATCCTTTGATTGTGATAACTTGTTTGACTTCCTAAGGCAGATACAACTGCTCCATAAACTTTAGTAATAAGATCGGTTTAACGCGGAGATATAATCTTCAAGTTAGGGCTGAAATCTGCGATGAATTTTCAATCAATTAATCGATCAATCAATCAGTCAGTCAGTCGTACTTTTGTATAAAGAATAACGTGTCTTCGGTTTCTCTTCATTGAATATTTGGATTCTAGGAATGAAAAGATAAACTGCAACTGTTCTCGTTTGTTTGTCGAACGTGTCTTCGTGCGTTTGACTTTATACGTTCGAGAAAGCAAAAGTTTTCCCATTCGCCATTTGGAGTGAGTGTTCTTTAAGAATTATTAAACGACTGCCACGAAGTTGTTTAAGTGATGGAACTCTTTATTAGTCCTTTAAAGTAAAGGATTCTTATGGAGGTGGACTTGTATTGTACGGAATTCATCCTGGATTGACCTTATTTGCGAGACCACCTCGCAGTAGATACTTACCAATTTTATTTTTTCTCCCCCCACCCCCCCACCCCAAGTCGTAATAGATTTAGGGCCACAGACGTATATGGGATAGACCTGCTACTCAGCCCTAAACAGTGGAATTTTAAGACGTGTGTTTCGGACTTCACTCAAAATTTTATATTTACAATATAACGTAATTATAACATTTAAATTTAAAATTATTATTATTATTATTATTTCAATTGTAAATTACATTTTAATAATTATCGACAGAAGTTAAAAGAAACTTTTTATCCTTTTTACTATTTAGAAAAAGATATAATTAAACTATCGTCTCAAAGTTGATGTATTAAACTACGTGCAATACATTCATAATGCTCAAATTTACACTCGAAAACAATTAGATTATTTTTCATGCAAAAAAATGAAATTCTATCTATCTATCTATCTATCTATCTATCTATCTATCTATCTATCTATCTCGCTTCCACAGATTTTTCTCCATAGAATCAGTTAATTTTTTTGAGCTCTGTTGCCTTTCATAATGTGTCTGGAAAATCTTCCCATCGATGTTTAAATAACTGCGTGTCCAGTCTATCCCATATAGGTCTGTGTTCATGTCGCAATACAGGCTGCTTTCCGGCAGATCAGCGAAGTTGAGCGATATTACTGTAGGTTTGGGTAGTAGTTCGATGGGTGACCGTCCTCTGCCGTCTAAATCAGTGGTCTCCAAAGTGGGGTGCGCCTGCCGATCTAGGGGGTGCGCGAAGAAAATTTGATGATTCTGATTTATCATTGTTTTTTCGTAGAAAGTTTTTGAATTTCAAGAAGATGACCGAGAAAGAAAATACTCGCTAACACACAGTCATTCCTAGGAATTTGCGAGATAGTATCCACGATATCGCTTACTTGCGATTAAAATTTAGCAAACTAAATATCACAATTCGAGATCGCCGCATTATTTTGTAAAATAACAGTTGATTGACATCAGGGAAGGTACAGGTTTACGAACCGAATTTTAACAGAAAACTGTGCACAATTGGTGGATTGGATTAAAAAATGAGTACCCAGATTTAGTAAGCGCAGCGAACGATGCGCTTCTTCCATTTGGATCTACAATACTACATATGTGTGAGGTGTCTTTTTCTGCTATGATAGGTATTAAAATCAAGAATCGAAATAAACTGAACTTGGAACCGGACCTTCGAATCGCTGTATCACAAAGTGTCAAATCAAGATTTTCAGAAATTATGAAGCACAGTCAGCCACATTGTTCTCATTAAATTATATTGGTAAGTATATCTTCACCCTATCGTATTTCTGTTGTATACTATTAACTTGCTAGTAAATAATGAATATAATGTTCATTAGGGGTGCGTGTTATTTATTTTTGCTGATTAAAGGGTGCGTGATCAAAAACGTTTGGAGACCACTGGTCTAAATGATGTAGAGTGACTAGAGACTCGTAATATACAGGGTGTTTATAAAGTCCCTATTTATTTCGGTGAAAACGTAGCAGAAAGGGTAAAATTCAATAACAGTATAATAGAAGGCATACATTTAATGAATACTTAAGCATACTATTCTACATGAGCACCATCAGTATCTCTACAGAGTTCGAATCTGTCAGCAGCATTGCGGAACACATTTTGGAGTATAACAGGGGTTATTTTTTTAACTGCTGTTACGGTACGAGCACGTGAATGTACCTAAATGAACGATTTCCAAATCGGTGGATCGGACGTGGAGGCAACATGCCCTGGGCGGCTCGATCTCCTGACCTAACGCCCTTGGATTTCTTTGCATGGGGCTTCATCAAATCAAATGTCTATCAAACGAGGGTTACAGATCTGCAAGATTTACGTGCTCGTATCGTAACAGCAGTTACAAAAATAACCCCTGTTATGCTCCAAAATGTGTTCCGCAATGCTGCTGACAGATTCGAACTCTGTAGAGATACTGATGGTGCTCATGTAGAATCATATGCTTAAATATTCATTAAATGTATGCCTTCTATTATATTGTTATTGAATTTTACCCTTTTTGCTACGTTTTCACTGAAATAGATAGGGACTTTATAAACACCCTGTATGTCTCTTCCGTCACATGACCTTTGCTGTTACGAAAGAGGTTAAACACCACCCCCAAAACCAAACCAAACAGATTCGTTAATTTATGAACACCACCATTCTCAGTCCAGATGGTTTAAACCTTAAGAAAACCTCGCAGGTGGAACAAGTATTTAGTTTACAGTATTGGATATAAGTTATTTGATAGTGATAATGACAAACTTTATTGGCATTGTAAACATGGATATATCTAATGTTACTTTTCCTATTAAATCAAAATTCGTGTCAAAAATAATTATAACGAACTGTGGATCACCTCAACCCTCATTGTAAGCATAAACCGTAAACATTATCTCTACGAATTATGGAAGAATGATATTATCAATGAACAAACATAAAAGTTATTGTAACAGCCTAAATTCATTCGTAAAATCAACGAACAAAAAGCTAATCCTAAAGGACTGTGGGATACTTTAAAGGTTTCAATTAACGCCAAAAACGAAAAGAAATCCTGCATCGTCTGTCACAGGACGCAATTTGCTACAGTGATCCCAAAGATATGGTTGATTTACTAAACAATTTATTTTTAAAAATAGGAAGCAACACGGCAGCAGCCATTCCAGACTCATACAGTCACTACGAACAATATATGCCACAACCCACACCAAATACTCGGTCTAGTACGATTCATCGCCGCCGGTTCATCGCCGACCAATTCATCGTCGGCCGCTTCATCGGCGGCCGTTTCATAGGCGGCCGTTTCATCGCCAAAATTTGTAGTAGTAAAAAAAAAATTCAATAAAAGTCACTTTATTAAAACATATAAAACGACTAAAATAGTTCACAAGACATGATTTGTAAAAATTATTGCGTCATTTGATAGTTGTGAGCCAGACGCGTAAATATTCTAAAGGATCTTTGTTGCCATAATCAATAACAATTCTTATAATATGCTCATCAGCATCACGATATTTTTTCAATTTCACTGGTGGACAATGGCCAGCAACAAGTTGTTTATAGTAGGTATCGTGACCTTTCTGTACTTTACGTAATCCATCTATAAGTTTCCAAGTGGTTGGATGTGCATTCCCAATTCAGCATGAAGCCGTCGATGGGCTGCTTCTGCATGATTGTTGGTGCGATCCTCTCCATTCAGTGTTCGATGATACAAATTCCACATTTCCGGGGGAAACACTGGAAAACGTCTACCATTTCCTCGTCTATTTAAGCGGACTATATAATTATCCTCAAACCAATTTAACAGGAGTTGAAGTTCTATCGGCAATTCATTAGCCAGTGCATCAACATAATCGTCTATATCGGCAATCGGCACAAATGCTAAAGTAATAATCATTTTAGCTTTTAATGCAAAATCTGCTTCATTATTGTATGAGTGGGTAGCTCCCATCGCGGCTAAATGCTTCCGCATGTTTTGTGCCAAATGAAAGAAGCAACCTTTAATCTCCACTTCCGGAAAGCAATCTTTCATGGCAATAAAAGCTGCTTGTTCATAATCGCAGTTAATTGATTGTGGTTTTAAATTAGGTCTCAATGCTTTTACCATTTCAAACATTCGTGTATATGTGGCACGCTGTTTATTTGGCAAAAGGGCGTAAAATATAGGGTGTACTCCGCCATGATTCTTTGACATAACAATATAAATTTGTGAAAATAAAGTGGGAGCTATATTAATTGTACCATCAGCGTACCACGTATTTGATGTAGCTAAATGTTGCAGCCAACCTTCTCTCCCAAAAATCAAAATTCTGTCTGGTTCTGCGCCACTGTCGCCTAATAAAAAGTTTTCTTCTACTCCTATTTGAGGTACATATATTTTATAACTATCTGGTAATATTAATTGCTGAAGGTCTACGGGATTTAGGGGTGTGCAACGTTTATTTTATTACGTTTTCGCCTAATTATTTTCCTCATGGCTGAAGTATTTGGGATTGAAGCTTGAGCAGCTTGAGACAAATTTGTTACGCACTCATTAATAAGTACAGTTGGTCCTTCCACAATTTCCTCCGCACGACGTCTTATTTTTGTCTTTATTGTTTCCGCTTCAATATTTACCGCTGAAGCAGCATGAGAATGAACATTTATTTCTTTCACAACTTCACCGGTCCTGGTATGAATTCTTCCTTTGCAACGTCCCATTTGTTCACGCCGCCAAAACTTTACATTACCGTCACTTTTACTCACTTTGTCAAAAATGTATAAATACCCATTATGGGAAAACTTTTCGTGTCCTTTCTTGGTCAAAATCTGCTCTGCCATCGGACAGGTCAACCAGTCTCAAACAACGCAGCTTATATATTGAATTTACAGCGCTGCTTATATACTGAAAATAACCTAATTATTAAGGTATATTAAGGTATATTTAATATTTAAATATACAGTAATACGATATTACTGTATATATGAATTGTAAGAGTAAATATATAAATATTTAAATATATGAATATATATAATAGATAAATAGATAAATATAATAATATATAAACCGGCGATGAACTGGCGGCGGTGAAACGGCGGCGATTAATGGTCCCATTCCGCCAAATACATTCTTCTTTGAACCACTTCTACCAAACGAAACCTCAGCCACACTGAAAAACTTAAAGAATGAAAATGCAGCTATCAATTCAATTCCAGTATAAATATATAAACTTATATCAGATGATATAGCAACTCCACTCACAAGACTTATGAATGAGTCAGTAGTATATTCTTTGATTACCTGAAGATAGCCAGGGTTTGCCCAATATTCAAATCAGACAGCCCTGATTCTCCATCCAATTACTGACCAATCTCCATATTACCAAATTTGAAGAAATCGTATACAATAGACTAATCAAATTCTTGGCTAAATAAGATATCCCAGTAAAAACGCAGTTTGGATTTAAGGAAGGTCACACCAGAGAAGACGCTATCAACATGTTATTAGAAAATATCTATAATTAGAAAATATCTATAAAAAGCACAATTTTAGTTTTCCTCGACCCGCCGAAAGCGTTTGATACGCGCTTACATGATATCTTACTTGATAAATTAATCACATATGGCATAAGGAGAAATATGCTAAATTGGCTTAAGTCATATCTCTGTAATCAGTACGTTAAAATAAAAACATTTCATCGGAATATGCTGTATTAATGGAAAGTGGAGTTCCACAAGGATCTATCCTTGGACTCTTACTTTTCTTAACACATGTAAATGATTTTTATCAATCAACAACATTAAACCATATTCAGTATACAGACGATACAACACTCACTTCTACAAACCACGGTATCACTCCCCAGTAAATGACATGAACACGCAATTAGAACATGTCTATAAATGGATGTGTGCAAATAAGCTTTAACTGAACTTGACAAATTTATCATATATGATTGTAACTAAGACACCTTTAATCGCGCACACACCATTAATAATTGGGAACAACTCTCTTGCTAAAGTAAATAGCATCAAATTAGATGACAAATTAAATTTCAAAAACCACGTACAACATATCAAAGTGAAAATACCGAGATTTCTCGACACAATATTCAAATTAGAGAAAAAAAATCCTAAAATGTGCTCCTTGCGCTGTATTACTCATTCATCCACACTTATGGGGTAGTACAAAATATTATATAAGATATCTGCTAGAAGTAATCCATAAAAAATGCTTACGAACTCTCAAACAATAACAGACAATCTCATACCTCTCCAATGTTCAGAGATTTAAATATTCTAAAACTAAATTACTTATATAAACTCACTATCGGTATCAGTATGTATTATACCACATCAGACCAACTATAATCATAATACAAGGCTTCTCATGATTTCATACATAAACCAAATTATTCAATGCAAATTGCAGGAAATGCTTTCTCCTACAAAGGGGCAGACATTTGGAACGCTATATACCTAAAAATGTCAGAGAAGCACCATTATTAATTTTGTTTCGTAAATCACTAAAGCAACACCTTATTAACTCCTGTTAATGTACATCTCAGTTGCACACACACACACACACATATATATATATATATTTCCTTATTTTCTTTAGAAAAAATTGAAATGAATCTCAAAGATTTTTGCCTGAAGAGCTGTCACCATGTTTCCCAACGTCATATTCGGATAAGAATGCTTGTATTAGACTAGCTATTTGCCACTAAATAAAAAAGAAGTTAAACAATAATGTAAATATTGTGTAAACCTGTATAGATGTAATGTATACCTCATGTAATGTATTATTTCTGAATAAAGATTGTTTTGTTTGTTTGTTTTGTTAATATTAATGACGAGTACAGCGCAACATAAGGAATACGTCAAGGTGGTTAAGGGTTTTTACCCTTTTAAAATGGTTAAGGATTTCTGCTCTTGTTCTGATGTGCGCGTGACGGAATAACGCGTCCATTTCCAGTCAAAATTATATGAGGTTAACGCAGTTTGTCGAAGTAAGTTTATTGACGTTTATATAGGGTTAAATTAAAGTGGTTACGTTAAGTTAGGTCGTTGGAGTGTTGAAGTAACGTCTATAGAGGTCCCAGAACCATAAATGAATAGTGAAGTAAAGGCAGGAGGAGATGTAATTTTATCGCCAAGATTGAACTTCACCTTTGGTGTATATATATACATTCACCTTCTTGAGTTGTGTCCATGACAGTGAACGGACAGAAGATTTAGCTATAAAACTGAACCTTGGTAATGTTCGATTTTCACTGTCTAAAACGAAAATAATATATATATATATATATATATATATATATATATATAATGTGTGTGTATATATATATATGTATAATAATTCATAGTTTAAGTGGAAGTATGAAGAGTTAAACATCTTTTTACATAGAGCACCATTCCGTCCATACGCCCATTTCAGGGTATGGGTAGCTTACAGCAGCATTGCCAAGCAAATAGGGAGTCAAAGTACTGACAAAGCTTTCGTACGTGTTTCATCACCACTGAAAACAACAATGCTCTGTGTTAGTCTAGTCCAGAGCTTTCCAAACTTTTCACGTTGGCGACACACTAATTAATTTTTAGCAAATATCAAATATCAAATATCAGATAATTTTTCAGCAGGTGGTTTATCTTGTAGCCGATTTTGTTGATACAAAAATAAAAATTTTCAAAATACAAAAAAATTGAAAATAATTAACTAAATTGGCGACACACCTGGGAGGTATTGGCGACACACAGTTTGGAAAGCTCTGGTCTAGTCCAAAGAACATCTACAGGGGTTAGACAAAATAATATGAACACCCGCCGATTTCACAGGTTATCTTTACGGACTGCTCAGACACAAAGTAAACGGTCAAATGACTGGCAAACCTATTTAAATGCGTAACAGAGAGTGTATACGTCATGTTATAACCCTCACGTTGTTTTTACAGATCTGAATGAATTATGAATTAGCAGTTATGAAAGACCTGTCAGACTTCCAAAGAGGGCAAAGTGTCGGAGCGCGGATGGCTGGTGCATCGGTGACGAAAACCGCTCAGATGTTCAATGTATCCAGAGGAACTGTCTCTATGGTCATGTCTGCGTACCAAAACCATGGAAAGACAAGCACCGACAAATGCAATAGTGGACGCAAGAAGAAGCTATGTGATCGAGACCGCCGGGTGCTAAAGCGCATTGTATCAAAGAACCATAAGACCACAGCTCCAAAAGTGACTGCAGAGCTTAACCAGCATCTTGCAAGCCCGGTATCGACCAGAACTGTACGTCGCGAGCTCCATGGAGCTGGATACCATGGGAGGGCTGCAATTGCCAAACCCTTCCTTTCGCACATCAACATTGAGCGGCGCAGAAAATGGTGTAATGACCATAAGAATTGGTCAATGGACCGGTGGAAGAATGTAGTCTACTCCGACGAATCCTCCTTTACGCTATTTCCATGTTCCGGTCGAGTTTACGTCTGGAGACAGCCTAAAGATGCTTATGACCCCGACTGCCTGACCCCAACCGTTAAGCATGGAGGTGGATCTGTGATGGTTTGGGCAGCAATATCCTGGAATACTCTTGGCCCAGCTGTAGTACTGCATGGTAGGGTTAACGCCCAGGTCTATCTGTCAATATTGGCTGACCAGGTCCATCCCATGGTCCAAACGCTGTTTCCCAATGGCGGCGCCGTCTTCCAGGATGATAATGCACCAATTCACACCGCTGGGGTCGTTAAAAACTGGTTTGAAGAGCATGTTAGTGAAGTAGAACGCTTGGATTGGCCTCCACAATCCCCGGATCTTAACATTATCGAGCAACGAAACGAAAGTTTCTTACTAATTGTCTAGAGGAGCAAGTTCTTCCCAAATCCCTGCTTCCGATTCGCCTCAGACAAATTGACGACCATCCGTTCAACAACTTCAGCAGATTAATTTTAAAGAAACATATTGAAGTCACCAGACAAAATGAGTGGTCCGCCTTCAAAAATTTAAACATCGCCAAACATAATTTTGTAACCGTTATTCCCCAACCGTGGATCCAACCTTTGTTTGATGAAATTTACAACGAGTTGCGTCGGAGAACTACTTCACTTCGTAACATTTTGGATCGGAAAATTAAAAGTCTCATTCGAAATAGTCAGTGGAGTAAAAAAGCAAGCTCAAAGTGTGTTTTGAACCTTTCTTCGAAAAACATTAGTGACGATGCAAAAAGTGCCCTTGGATATGGTATGTCCTTTTTTATTGTTAAAAAACCTTCGGCTTTACAAATTTGTTACAGTCTCGCGTGTTTTGAAAAACAGTGTAATCTCCCTCAGTATTTGTTTAACATAGTTAAAGGCCTCGTTTATAGTGCGGCGAATGGTAATTACGAAGATAACTTTCCTAAACGTTTTCGCGATGGCCTCTCACAATTAAAAAAAGATGGGAGCTCCATATTACTAAAGCAGACAAGGCTAACACCATAGTTATTATGGACAAAGTGGACTACATCGGAAAGATGAACGAGCTTCTCCAGGACCCGCCACATACAGCAAACTTAGGAAGAACCCGCAGGATGACGTCATCAAATCATTTAATAGTGGCTTGAAACGCATTCTCAAAGATCATAAGGACTTAATTCCGCTTTTCATGTCCACTTCACCTTCTCTGCCCTACCTTTACGGTCTTATTAAAACCCACAAACCTGGCAACCCTATGCGCCCTATTATTAGCTCGGTGGGCTCTATTACTTATAAACTCTCCAAATGGCTTGTCAAAGTCTTGTGTCCCATTCTCGGAACTATCTCTGATTCACATGTAAAAAATTCCATGGATCTTACTGAAAAATTGAATAATGCACGCACTGAAACTAACGATAGATTGATCAGTTTTGACGTTTGTTCATTGTTTACAAAAGTGCCGATTGATGATATGCTTGACTTTCTCTCCCAAGAATTACATAAGTATGACCTGCCACTACCTTCACACATTGTTTTGGAACTTATTAAGCTTTGCATCAAAGACTGTAAATTCACTTTCAATAACGAGTATTATCAACAAGTGTTTGGGATGGCCATGGGCAACCCTTATCGCCCTCCTCTCCAATATTATATGGAGTTTTTCGAAATTACTTACATTCCGAGAATCCTGGAGGTTGGCATCCCTTGGTTGCGGTACGTCGACGATATTTTGTGTATCTGGCCCATGAATCGTGACCTGGATAACTTCCTCCTTCAGTTAAATGATCAAGTCCCCCTCCATTAAGTTTACTTTAGAAGTGGAACAAGACAATTCAATCCCATTTTTGGATGTGCGTGTACATAGGGAAAGCCCAGGTTTTAAGTTTAGTATCTATCGGAAAACAACAAACAATTTGTCCTACGTACACTTTTACTCGGGACATGACACCCCCACTAAGAAGGCCATTTTTTCATCAATGTTTCTCCGCGCCCTTAGCTAGATCGCCAG
>JAJOZX010012102.1:30000-47500 GCA_023014485.1 Bathynomus jamesi | reverse complement strand
GGTGGTGAGGAAATTTTATTTTCACACTGATTTTAAGGTTGCTTTTGTGAATAATAATACCCTTGAATGTTTTTTTCCGTTGCAAGGACAAAATCCCCCCTGCGATGAACTGTTCTGTCGTTTATTTGTTTACCTGCCCTGGGTGTTCCCAGGGGAACTACGTTGGCAGCACAGTTCGTTCTTTGCAGGCAAGATTTTGCTCCCATATGGGTATTAGCCATAGGACAGGAAAAGTTTTATCTAAAAAGGAACAGTCTGCCATTAGAAATCATTCTGTTAAGTGTAAAGTTGATATTTCCGTTAATAACTTTAAATTCTTAAATCATTAAAATGTCCGTCCTCTCTCCGTATTTATGAATCTTTGTGCATTAAATTTCTGAGCTCCAGCTTAAATATTGATTCTAGCTGTTACCCCCTTTATATTAATTAGAATGCCTACCAACTAAATTTTTCTGTTTTTCCCCTTGACCCTGTTTCCTTTCGCCTCAGTTGTTTGAGGATGTCAAGTGAGCATGGTATGTTTCGTGCACTTTTGCGTTTTTTCATTTAACTTTTATTAGTGAAGTTTTTAACTAATTTGTTTGAATGTTTTTAGTTTTAAAGTTTTACTTTTATGTGTTATTTGTCATGTATATAATTTTTAATTTTTGTTTTTGGCTTATGCTTGTTTTACGCTTTTTAATTTTTATTCTTTAAGTGGTTTTATTCTGTGCTATGAATTAGTTTGTTTTGACATTCGTATATTTTTTTTTTGTCATGCATTAATTTTAGCTTTTTATTTATTAGGCCTTGAAAATGGGTAGAGTTGCCCGAAACGTCGGCTGCAGCCAAATATAATGACTTTCTTGCTCTACGTCTTCGTTTTTATCCTAAAAGTAAAATTACGTCTCCTTAGGAGGGATCCTATTTCATATATATATATATATATATATATATATTATATATATATATATATATATAACGTAAAGAACGACGCTTGTATAGGAGATATTCTGCGCAAGACGAGAGAGAGAATATCTCCTATACAAGCGTCGTTCTTTACGTTATTTATACTGCGTGTTCTTTGCAGTTGAATGTATATATATATATATATTATATATATTCTTTGGACTAGACCAGAGCTTTCCAAACTGTGTGTCGCCAATACCTCCCAGGTGTGTCGTCAAATTTAGTTAATTATTTTCAATTTTTTGTATTTAGACAGTGAAAATCGAACATTACCAAGGTTCAGTTTTATAGCTAAATCTTCTGTCCGTTCACTGTCATGGACACAACTCAAGAAGGTGAATGTATATCGAGATTATTGAAACATGTTAAACTGATTTAATGTCAACAAGCCAACTTTAGTAATAAATCATCAACAGAATCCACGTATGCAAGTTCAGTCAGTTACTGAATCTGGCCATGATGAGAAAATGCATCATGAATGAATATGACACTGAAAGTGACATACAGAACAACCAAGGACGTCAGCAACTGCGAAGTTATTTGAAGAGTTACTGAACCTACTTGTTCGATAGATCGGGTCAAACAATTCTGGATCGAGGTCAAATACAACTTTGGGGAAATTATGTATATATAGGCAACATTCAGTTGATCAGATTTTCTACTGTACAGTTCGTAATGTCACTAATGACTACAACTTTATAAAATATTTATTAATAAATAGTGAAATTCATTATATGTTCAGTTACATACAGTGACTATATGTGATGTAATGTAACTGTATGTAACTTTTGTATTAGAAATTCGGCTTGTTATCACTGCTCCTTATATCATATTAAATTATTGAACTAGAAAACTCTCTCCCCAGAATTTCGATTCCGAGGTCATATATATATATATATATATATATATATATATATATTATATATATATAATATATATATATATGGGAATGAACTCATATATATATATATATATATATATATATATATATATATATATATATATGATAACGCATGAGCACGCGTAATTTTTTTATTAAAAAAAATTGCCCCCGCCAACATTCGAACCCGGTACTTCTTGAGTAGGGGATAAAACTCGACCTGTCTTATATTTAAACGACTGAGGAAACACCTCACGCTTTCGCGTCCAGAGGTATTTTATGATGTTAACCCACCAGAAATCGAGGTAGTAGTAGTAGTAGTACCAGTAGTACCAACCGTACCATTTAAATGTACGTTGGGTTAGATTAGTTTTTGTCACGTCGTCTCGTCATAATAAAACTAATAATTATTCAAGAATGCAAGAAACTGGCACAGCGCTCAGGCCAACTAATACGACCCATCGTTATAACATATATATATATATATATATATATATATATATATATATATATAATATCGAAAGAATTAAAGAATGAACTATATAATTATCGTATGAATCGTGTAGCGAAAGTATGCAAACCAACCAACTAAAAAAAAAATTTCCTATATCGACTGACATTTTGTATTACTGATTTAAAAAAAAAAAAAGGCAATTTTCTTGAACTATTTTTTAGAAATTTTCTTAATTTTAATTTTCACCTTTGGTAGACGAGCTGTCTACCACCTCCATTCATCCATCCCCCGCCCCTAACCTCGCACCGGACCCCACGAAAGAAAAAAGAAAATCAACATTCTCAAATTTTTTTCTTTTTTTTTGTTTTTCTTTTTTTTTCCTCGACTTAAATCCAAATTTGAACAGTAAAAATTTTCGTTTTTACTTTCTCTTCTGCTTGATGGTAATGGAGTTTACAGTTTAAAAAACCATCAGAAAGGGCGCGCTTCGATGAATTTTATTCCATACTTTATATTATTTATATATACAGGGTGGCCCATAAGTCACAATCGGTTATTATAAATAATTAAAGCGAAAATACAAAAATAAATCAAAGTACAACGTTTATAATAAGTTCAGAAATATTTATTGATCATTTTTTTATTTTTTATTTTTTTAAAATTCGTTTGATGGATTTTCGCTTTAATTATAACCGATTGGGACTTATGGGCCACCCTATATATATATCATTATTATTATTATCATTATCATATATATATATATATACATTTTAACTGCAAACAACACACAGTATAATTAATGTAAAGAACGACGCTTGTGTAGAAGAGCGTTCCTCATCTTGCGGAACGCTCAGAATTCTACACAAGCGTCGTTCTTTACATTAATTATACTGCGTGTTGTTTGCAGTTAAAATGTATATATGTACTGCATGCGAGGGTGCTCCCTCAGGGCATTGGTTTCTGCTCGTATGTAGGAGAATTACGACTTCTGATTAATCGAGGTCCATGGTGTAGTGGATAGATAGCATATCTGACCGGCAATCGGATGATCCCGGGTTCGATTCCCGGGTGGTACCTCATTTTTCATTTGTTCGTTCTCCCTCCTCATCTTGTGCAGAACGCTCTTCTACACAAGCGTCGTTCTTTACATATATATATATATATATATCATTATTATTATTATCATTATCATATATATATATATTGATTTAATGACCTTGCGTGTCCTAGTTACTACTCAATAGAACAAGAAATGTGTAGAACCGCCTGCAGTTCTGGGCGGTTACAGGTTAAATATTTAATTTAATGTAAACAGTTAAAATTGTTTGTATTGCGTACATATTCAAGGATACAAGAGAAAATTTCGCGGGTTGTATGAGCATTATATAGTTACGCGCGCCTCTCTCAGTGTAAAAACCCGCCTAAGAACCATACCCGCCCGAATTCGTACTCAGGTGCGGGTAAGATTTCATGTTTTTCAGACAAGTAAATGACGATTGCGGGTTGCGGGTACCCACGGATGCAAAATAACTTTCGCACGCGGTTTAGGTGGTATGCCGAGTAAAGTTCTGAACACGCGGGCGGGTATGGGTGTAGAAATGACTATACCTATGCATGTTTCCAATATGATCGAAAAAAATTCCATAGAATAATCATAATAACACCTCCATACACACACACACACACACACACACACACACACAGTATATATATATACATACTGTATTTGGAACATTCACTTCGCTGTTTCTTCCTCATAGAGTACGTGAGAACATGATCCATTGAATTCATTGTTTGGAATAGGTACCGAACGTATTAATCGCAATTTTTTTTTTTTTTTATGTAATGTAAGTGCCTCTAAATTCACTGATTTTATTACTTTAAGTGAAATTTAATTTGTATTTAGACGTAAAACTGTTTTGTTTTATTTATTTATTTATATTTTATTGAATTTTATTTACGATTCCGTCATTTCTTTAAACAAATTCTGTCTTTAAATGCTTTAAGACCACGTAGCAAAACCGTTTCCCGTTAGATCAGCGAGGTTAAACGATGTTTAGTTTGTTCAGTTGTTAGATGATTGACCGTGCTCCGCATTCAGATGTAAGGACCCTTAGATGATTTGGGTCCCACGTAGAGTTTTATAGATCCCCCTCCGTTACGTGACCTTTGTTTATACGAAGGGGGTTAAACAACCCCAGACGACGTCATGGCCAATGTCGTAACACCGCTTTCCGTTGATTAGCGAAGTTAAGCGACATTGGGTCTACAGAGTAGTTGGATGGGAGATCGTCCTTCGTGTCCAGATTATATAGCGACCCGTGGTTTGGATCTCACAGTAAAGCTGTAGGTCCCCTCCGTCATCATCATCATAATAATAATAATACGTTTATACCAGTATAAGAGAATAAGTAAGAATGTATATACAAATTTAATATCGACATAGCTTTACTAAGGAGACAATAATAACGGCAAGTTTAAAAACTATTTGGGAGTGTTTTTCACCGAAGAATTCTGTTGTGTGACGTACAACCAGTTCGAAAAGTCCTTTCGTAAAGCTACCTGTTTCTTACTGATATTTATTGGTATCTCGTAAGAAACATAATTTTTTTTTTTTACCACAGGACTTTTTGAATTGACTGTACGTATAGGTTTACGTGTATTTTGTACCTCTGCATACTATTAATGGATGCAACAACTATTCTCAACAAGGTTTTCCGGAGCAATCCAAGAATAAGCACCCCAAAGTCCCCAATCCAAGAAAAAGCACCCCATTTAGACCCCAATTCAAGAAACAGCACCCCAGTTCGACCTCAATCCAACTTAAAGGATTTTAACATAAAAAAAATTAAAAAATATATTTTAATTTTTAGAAGGATATTGCAATAAAAAAAAATCAGAACAACATAATTAAAATAAAAATACTGAAATAAGGTTAAGTGAATGCCAGGTTAGATTAAGTCGTGATATTTTCGTTAAAACTAACGAAAATATCACGCCTTAACCTAACCAATCGTCAAGGGCGTACAATTAACTTAACCGGGCATTCAATTAACCATTTTAGAGCAATTAATTCCATTTTAACTCCATTTTAGAGCAATGCAAGAATAAGCGGACGTTTTCCAGTTTATGTACCGTTTTCTACAGTACATTACATACAGCAGAGTAAACATTTATAGTGTAGTGACGAAAGTTATAATGTGGGTTAGGTTAGGTTAGGTTAGGTTAGGTTATCAAGAACTCATTTTTGATCACTCATTTTTGATCTGTAAAGAAGCAAAAATAAATTATATGAAAAACGGTACACAAACTGGAAAAGGTCCGAATAAGCACCCTCGTTCGACCCCAATGCAAGAAAAAGCACCCTAAATTGATTTGGGGTGCTTATTCTTGGATTGCTCAGGTTTTCCAAAAAATTAATATGGGAGTTTACGAGTATAGAAAAATTTTGGTTTGAAGGATAAATTTTATATACAAAAGCACTTCAGTGGAGCAAAATTTAAGAACTTTTTTTTTTCTGTTAAAACCATTCCATGCAAAAAATGGTGCAGTGCGTTTACGCCAAAATTTAACTTATCCGCCAAAATGTGTTCGTTTGCCCTTGTTTCATTTGTGTCAAAACATACCTTTCGATCGCGCTACTTCTTTTAGGTTTTAATACGGTATAAATCTACCTGCGAGTTCAACTAACCATACCTAACCAACTTAGCGTAACCTAATCTTTCCTAATATAGAAGTAAAAGGATGTCTCTTTCATTTGGTACAAACAAAACGCAAAAAAAGGAAAATATGTTGGTGTTCCGCAAGGTTCAGTTTTGGGTATGTTTCTGTTCTTAATTTTTCTTTATAAATATATTACATTCTTCAACGAGAGAAATCAAATAAATTAAATATCTGAAGCAAAAAGTACAACGTACTGTATTTGGTTATTTGAAAATTCAACTAGAACTGCATGAATGCGTATTAAATATAACTGTAATAATAATTTTAATGCAAATGTGACTGTAAATTCTTAATATACAGTATATACATAATGATTTATCTCTTGAAAAATTATAAATGTAATATAGAGAAAAGTAACAATGACCTCAACTATCAAAAGCTAGAACAAATTCACAAAGAATGCGCTTGTCAAAAATAATAAAATCATTGTGTTGGTGTACTTCATTCTCTATGGCTATGCAATACTTCATATATATGACTGTAACATAAAGATGACGAGGTATACTGCTGAATACACGAAAGGCCTTCGAATAATTTTTTCCTTTTCCTTGTGGGTTTACATCATTCATTCATTTCACGTGTTTAATTGTGAAATTCATCCCATATATGATATAATAATTACCAATTAATAATTTTAAAAATAATATATTTGAAGAACGTTTTCCGAAACTACACATAAAAAATGTGTATATTTTCTATTTTATTTAGTTATATTTAATCTATGACTTGGCAATCCTTCATTTTTAAGAGCAAAATCAAGAATCAGATGAAAAATATTCCCAAATGTGGTTGCAATTCTTGACAAAGTTTCTCGCGAATCTGTACACACACACACACACACACACACACACACACACACTTAATTTACTAATTAGTAAACAAATACAAACTCTTTGGACAGAATTAGGTTAGATATTATTAAAGTTATTAATGAGAAAAGCAAAAGAAATTAAATATGAAGTTAAACTCGTTTTATTTGTGCCGTGCTCAGTTTTAAAAAGAATCTAGACTAGTATTTACAAAAGTAATTTTCTCTTAAGAGTATAGAAAGTTAAATTTGTAGATTAAACTTTCGTATTGTGTTTGTTAAATGGAACTAGACCTAAATATTCGCATAAATAAAAATGTACAAAGTTATGATATTTTGAGGTTAAAAGAGAAGTCCACTGGGCATTGGGGCACTGACCAATTATATATAGTTTTTTCATTTAATGGAGAAAAGTGTAATTAAACTCGTTCAGCTCTCAAAGGCTATCATCATCAAACTATATACGTAACTTACTTCGTAATAATTACTCGTATTTGCGTTAATACAGGGTGTCCATAAATGAGGGATGAATATACTTTCGACTATGTATATACGTGTGTGTATATAAGTTATTCTGAAAGTGTGTCTGTAATTTGTGAACACCCTGTATTCCATGATGTTCTTATCTTCGCACAATCCGTTGCAGGGGATGGTCAGGTTCAAATTTTTTATATTCGCTATCCAAAGGGGCTACGTTCTGACCACTGTCGCAACCCCACTTCCCGTCGATCAGCGAAATTAATCGACACTGGGTCTGGGTAGTAGTTGTATGGTGGGAACCATTCCCCACACCCAAATGATGTATGCATCCTTAGATGAATCTTATCCCACGTAAAGCTGTAGGGTCCCCTTCGTCGTCATATAACCTTAGCCGATACAAAGAAGGTTAAACAACCGTCCCCCGCCACCACCCTATAAAAATCTATCTTCCAATTACAAATCGTGTTTACACCAATGACTCAAAGAAAATTTGTAACTATAAAATTAAAACTAACTTAAGTTGGATGATATAGAATTTCCAACGTCTGTTTTCGAGTGTTTGAATTTCTCATTTAAACGATTTACTTTTTAACTTTTTAACATTTTATGGAAAAGATCGATTTCCTTTGAAACATTTGCAGTTTGGAAAATGCTGAACCAAAGTGACGAGTCATCCTTCCTTTTTTTTAAAATTTTCGCCGAAGATCTTCTAATGGCACTCGATTCAACGATCGACAGCTATTTCAATACACGTTAAAGCGATCGTATAGTGATTAAACAACGATTTACTCTGTTTATCCAGATTCAGAATATTGCGGGTAAGGTAATTTATTTGTTAAACTTACGACCTTGGTTTCCCTTATATATATATATATATATATATATATATATATATATATATATATATATATATATATATATATATATATCACATCGTTTTAGTTTAATTTTATGTACAAAGAATAGAGAGAGAGAGAGAGAGAGAGAGAGTTAATATATAAACAACATATGGGAAATTAAAACAAAATACATAACAAGAAGTACGTAAACAATATGATATATGAAAGTTCGAATCTGTGACCTATAAACACGTAATTGCATATTCATAATCACGAATATAATTAAAATAATTACAAAAACATAATTTGCAAATGAAATACAAAAGGGAAAATCAAAACAAATAAATAAATAAATAAATAACATTGCAAACTTCAGTTATTATTATAATTAAGCTTAAAAACAAATGTTTTATTTTTTGGTGTGTGTGTGTGTGTGTGTGTGTGTGTGTGTGTGTGTGTTCCAGTTGACAAAAATTTTAAAGTTTAATCTTGTGTGTGTGTGTCCTTCATGGGGAAAACTAGAGAAAATTTAGGGAAATTTTTGAAACAAGAAAGAGAGAAAATTTAAGAAAGTTTATGTTCTCTATTAGCTGTTATTTACGTTTTTCTTCTTTTAATAAAAACGGGTTCTCATTAAAAACAAAACGATACTCTATATTCTATTATAGGGAATTTTTAATTGCAAAATTTTCATTACACACACACACACACACACACACAGACATATGTACACATCTTTGCATAAGCGAGGTATCGACATTTTAAAATCTAAAATCTAAAAAAATAATTAACCAAGACTAATTTAACTTACGCTAACCTCAGTGTCATCGAACCGAGAAGGGCGTGATAAGTGTCTCGGGCGCAGTTCAGGGATCGAAGGTTGTTTTCTGTTAAGACAGTAAATAGTGATGTATTCACAAATCTAACCTAGCCTAACTAACCTGCACACACACACACACACACACACACACACACACACACTACAGGGTGATTCAAAGGTCAGGTTATATAGGGAAATACTGTATTATGTAATGATACAGGGGAATATTCACATCACATGTTCGATATGACCACCGTTAACGGCAATGCACTTGTGCAGCCAGCTAGGAATATCACATCAATGCGCTCCTCCTTCAATAACATCTCATAACTCATTTACCTGCAAAGAAACAGAAAAGCCCTATGTAATCTGACTTTTGAATCACCCTGTATATTATATATACTGTATACACACACACACACACACACACACATATATATATGTGTATATATATAAAAAATAATTACTGCATATATATATATATATATATCTCTCTCTCTCTCTCTCTCTCTCTCTCTTTCAAAAGATAGCGAAAGTTGTAGACGAATTTTGAAAACAAGTTTCATGCGCACGAAGTCAAAGAAAAGTGTAGTAAAAAAAATTAAAACTTTTTCGAGCATCATATGAACTTGCCCAAAATAACATACATGTGTACCAGTAATATGTACGTAATGGCAATACATGTGCAACCTCTTACCTAACTAAAGACCTGGAAAACTTTTCCTTTTGTCAGAATTTGCTCTCATACATGATATATATATATATATATAACACATTTGGTTTGCTTCCGCCCGAATTGTTCATTCTGACGAAGGTCAAGCTTGTCACTCCACCTTAGACCTACAGTTTAACGTGGAATCCCAACCACGCCCCACCAGCAGCCCAGCATCTTAACTACTAGGCTACCCAGGTCCCCATTTAGCTACCAACCACTTTCTTTATTGTGTGGAAGGATGAACAGCTGGGTTTTGCTGCGCGCCGCCTGCCATCACCGGGTCTCGACCCCGGGGCTGATGGATTCGTAGTCAGCGACGCTAACCACTACACCACCGAGTCGCATATATATATATATATATATGTATGTATGTATGTATGTATATATGTATGTAGGAGGGAGGGGGCAAGGGCGAACGCCCGCAAAAACGCCCCCCTATATAAGAAGGAGAAAGCCAAAACCAAGGTCTCTGAGGCCCACGATGCCTTTTTTTTAATAAATTTTGAAAAAATTGTGTAGTGTGTAAAATGTATGTATGTGTACTGTGTAGGGAAGAATAGAGGGGAGAAGTGTGTTTTTGAGTTAATTCTAGACTGTTGACAGGGTAGATGAGACAGAAAAGGAACAGTTAAAAGGGACAGTGACGGGAGAAGAGGGAGTTCCACCACTCCTTGTCTCGTGTCTAACGTCCCCCACGAAGTATTTCTCTCGTTGATTGGTGTCTACAATTTTCTCCTCCTTCAGGTCGAAAGAAAGAGAGAGAGAGAGAGAGAGAGAGAGAGAGAGAGAGAGAGAGAGAGAGAGAGATATTAAAAAAGCAATTAGCACTCTATATCCTGCATGAGACAACTACAAGTGAGGTTATTATTTTGATTCTGAAAAGCATCTGGGGATTACGGGATCGAACACGGTCATCGTGGCAGCCCCGTGTTTTAGTTAAACTTTTTCGTTTATATTATCATCATAAAAGCTTGTTTGTGTGTAATAAAAAAAAATGTTCATCAAAACATTTAGCAAAGTAAAAGAAGTTATGACATTTAATGTTTGCATTCTAAGTATAGGTGAGGTTACATGATGTCACAAGTGCCCGTGAGCTGAGTCAGGTGAGTTCGAATATATATATATATATATATGATGCAAACCTACAAGGAAAAAGAAAAATGATTCCAAGGCCCTTCGTGTATTCAGAAGTACACCTCGTCGGGGAATGAAGGGTGGAGGCAAGATGACCAAAAATATATACAACGGGACAGAAAAACAAAAGGATCAACACAAGATTAACAAGAGTTGATTGGAGGCAAAAGGTATTTTATACATTCCTGCACTGTTATTGAAATTATTATTTTTAAAATGGATAAATGCACATTCGAGAATATTCTTTCGATTATATTTGGTGTTTTGAATACACGAAAGGCCTTGAAATCATTTTTCTTTTTCCTTGTGCGTTTGCATCATTTATTCATTTCACGTGTTTATATATATATATATATATATATATATATATATATATATATATATATATATATATATACACACTGTATAGTGTGTGTGTGTGTGTGTATATACAGGGTAAAAAAAAGTAGCCCATTATTTCTTTTAACAAAATTCATTTGGGTTACTTTATCTTGGGCTACCTTGTAATATATATATATATATATATATATATATTACGTGGAATGCACTGCTTGTAACGGCTTAGCAAGTAGTTGTACAAATAAAAAAATTATTAAAAAAATGGAGACAAACAAAAGATCATAAATTTTATAATTTATTTATTTTAATTTTATTTATTAATTTTTTGCGTAAATTGAACTTTGAATATAATTTTATATTAAAAAAAACATTTCTAATTTACATTATCAGAGATGTAAATCATTCATTTTACATCTCCATTTTTATTGAAGGTTTATCAACTTCATCTCAATTGCCTTCTATTGCTTGTTTCAAGCTATTTTTTTTATCCTGTTTTGCTTAAAAACTTGAGTTTTTAATGGGATTAATTTTTAAAAAAAATTTACAAAGGTTGGGCCAAGAATCAAGAGATTATTTGGGATTAAAATACAGACAGACAAAGAGATACTTTTTTTTGTTGTTTTGTTTTTTGTAAATGTGACATTAGTTTACGATGATAACGTTCGTAAATAAAGTTCACTAAATTTGAGAAGTTTATTTATATATTATGCAAATACGTTCTTTTAAAATTTTCAACTTTTTATAAGATAAAAAGAAAAGTCTGATAAACTGGAATTCTGAATCTCAAGAACGATTTTAACGCTCCGGATACAAATATCGACTACTGAAGTTAATTTGCATCATGTCCCTCAAGGTAAAGAAAAATAATTGATTCCTGAAGGCGTTTAAAGGAGTTTACATGATGTTGACGCGAGAGGAAACCCATTACAGTGAGCTAAACTGAGGAAGTCAATGAGGAAACCGTGCATGCTTAATAGTTTTGAATTAGGACAAATGATAGAAGATAAATCTTTATTTTTCTCGTGTTATAATTATGCGAGCAACCCAAATCAGGTAAATAGCACTTATGTTTTTAATTTATACGTACTTGGAACAACAGGTGATAATAATCAGTCATGGAGGTCCAAACTGGCACAACACTCAGGCTATACGATGCAGTCTATTGCGCTACTCCTGGCCTATTATTATCCAGTACCATCGGGAGTCAAACCCCGGACCTTAGTGTCTTCACTTCGCTTAACCCTTCAACAACGGATGGTACCTTAAGGTCCACCAGAAATAATAATATAAATTGTACTACAATGCCTCGTTTCTATAAATGTTTCTCCATGTTTATATATAGATGTCATTTAATTGTCGGGAATGGAACCCAAAATGTGTATCATTTCAGTGACTAGTTACTAAAATATTTAGTTTTCAATAACAATAAAACCTATACGTTCTGGTAACAAGAGTGACTGCATATGCTGTGCGGACTCGTCCTTAAAGGCTTAAAGGGAAACAGTGTTACCCACTAAGGTACGGACGTTGGCCGGAACAAATGATAGTTTGAAATATTAATACTTTTTCCCAAATTCAAGTTTGAATACATTTTGGATATAAAACAATTGTTTAGTAAAGACCTTGATCTGAATTTTCCTTCCAAACAGATGTTCTCATGATTTTATGTCAATTTACTTCAACCGAGTGTTTTTGAGTTGACTTCCCATAAGACTATAGTGAACTGAATTAGAATATACCAAAGAGAAATAGAACATTTTCGCAATTTCGAGTAGCATTCAGTGACCAACCTCGGAACAAGAATATTAACCAGACGATAATATGGTTTCCGAGTTGAATATTTGACGGCATTAAAAGTTAATGGCGGATGGAAAGGTGAATTCGCGGAAAAGGTTTACCGGAAAAAAAAATTTTAGGAAAAAAAAGTAATTAACAATTTTGGTGGTTTATTTTTATTTATTTTTTTATTTTTATTGTGTGTGTGTGTGTGTGTGTGGTGTGTGTGTGTGTGAACTTGCTAAGCTGATTCAAGAAGAAATTATGTATTTTGTTTTTGTTAATAGCAAGGTGGTCAAAGAGACACACCACCCACGAAA
The DNA here is from genome assembly GCA_023014485.1 of Bathynomus jamesi. Lineage (NCBI taxonomy): Eukaryota > Metazoa > Arthropoda > Malacostraca > Isopoda > Cirolanidae > Bathynomus > Bathynomus jamesi. Next base: position 34,264 of record JAJOZX010012102.1, on the reverse strand, counting down.
ATAATCAAGACCATTCTGTACCTATCGGTTTAAGTCAGTGACATCGTCGGTACTTTAAACTAAGATCGTGTCATCGGCATACAAAACGACGAAATAAAAAAGTTATCGTTAATAAGTAACGCATAACTTTAAAATATAAAGCAAACGGAAGGGGACCAAATATTGACCCTTGCGGAATTATTGTCAGCCACGCTTTTCTATAGAGGCATGGCACCGTTATACCAATGAAAATACTCACATACCTTATTAACCAAATTGAAAAGCACTCGCTCACTCTTTCGTGAGCAATTACATCAAACGGTTTCTAAAAATCATTACGATTCTCTCTTTTTGGTTATTAGTTATTGTTTAGACAAATTTTAAATTTTTTTTCAATTTTCTCCAAAGGCGCTGAAGGAGTATGCGATTCCTATTAGCTACATGAAAAGAAAACGGGTTCGCCACTTCAGCAGTTGTAGTAGGATTGCCTCAATTTCGATTTGTCGTTGACACCCACATTTATTAACGTAGCGACTTCCCTCGAACTAACTTGAACTGACCATCTACATTGAGTTTCGGATCAAGTGGTTCAGCAGTTCCGCATATCAGTTTTAAAAATTGTACAACATATAACATTATAATAATAATAATAATTATTATTATTATTATTATTATTATAATTATAATAGGAAGAAGATAAATGTGACCAGTCGTCACGTACAGTCTCCAAGTGAGAAATAGGGAACTATTAGCTCTTGCGTTATTCGTTCTATTAATTTACAAGGTCTTTCGAATTACGTATATAGGAAAGAGTTCTCTCTCTCTCTCTCTCTCTCTCTTTCAACTATTTCCTTTATGTTCCAGAATATGTCAACGCATTTAGGTGTGACGGAGAAATGTGTTCAATAATTTTTTATTTTTTATTTTTTATTTTTTATCCTTCTATTATTTACCAATCCCTTCAAAAAATTTCATTCATACCAAAAGAAAATGATTTATTGCAACAGGGACTTTTATTTTTTAGGGTTCGGTCCATATATATATATATATATATATATATATATATATATATATATATATATGGGCTATTTCATTTGGGATAGAAAATAATGAGGTACACGTGAAATAATAGTAGATTTTAATTGGTCATTAGTAGCTGAACCCTACCCACTTCGTTATAAGAAAAAGTGGTAGTGTTGTAATTAGCGCTTTTGATTATTATTTAAGTCTCTTTGTTTCTATGGCTATATATAGCTATCTTGTACTTTTTTTGAATATTTTAATACTTTTTGTTCTAATTTATTTCAATTTCAAACTTTCATAAAATTGTAAAAAAAAAATATTTATTATTATTATTATTATTATTATTATTATTTATTTATTTTTTTATATGCAATAAATTTCTTTTAGTTTACCATTAATTTAAATAATTTTGAAAATGGAATGTTTGCTTATGTAAACTATTTTCTTTTATTTTTTGGTTTATTTATTCATTTATGTATTGCTAATACTATTTTTTTTTTAATTTCTTGGAGGGGGGGGGGGGGGGGGTTGTTATTTCCATTTTTATGAAAAAAATCAAAGATTTTTGAATTGTTTTCAATTCTTGAAGCATGAATTTATGTGTATTTATCCTTTTCCAAATTCGATTTCACTCTGTATATTAAACATTTTTCTATGTGACATTTTGTTTCCGCCCTAGATAGATAGATAGATAGATAAATAGATAGATAGATAGATAGATGATAGCTATAGATGTAAATCATACAATACGAAACGAACATAAATTTTCAATTGTAGAAAGATTTGGGATAACTTTCTTCTATCCAGGAGGTAATTCGTAAGTGGCACCTCTGGAACTCAAGACCTTGCCAATTGTCTCAGGCTCTCTCAGCAATTCCAAAATCAGTGTTGAGTTAACTCGAATGAGGAAGGTTGTGTTTGTTCCTTCAGAAGAAAATATATATTTCTTTGCTCATTTATATATTTTTTGCGTGATTTATTTTTGTTTGAGTAAACACAACAAAATGTAATATGTATATTAAACAAAAGCAAAATGTGATTAAAACACCATTTTTATGGATAAGTGTGTTTTTATAAACGCAAAAAGCGTACATTGCAGAAATATTCCCCCCAAAATTGCGCTTGCAACATGTGCAATAACAAATAGGCAAGTTGTACAATAACCAAAAAAAAAAGAAGCCTTTGAGTCAAAACGAATCTGTGATCAGTTTCAAATGACGCCATTTTTGTGAAGTTTTGAGATGTTAATACCGCTGTAGATGAAGATAAGTGATGTTAATTCTACTTCATTAACTATGTTTACAGTTTCTACGTGGTTCGTAGAATTTTCCACACTCAAAATACATGACGATGTTTAAATTTTCGAGAGATGTCTTCGTGACAAGTCTCTTCATATGCAGCATTGCAGTAAAAGGTAAGGAAATGGATTTGGAGGCACCGAGCAATCATTCATTACCCAGATATACCCACTTTCCATAACCGATGGGTTGAACACGATGCTTATATAAAACTAATACTATAACACTTTCATTAAAAACTAATACACCTTTTTTTTAAGTTATTATTTATTACAATTTGAAAGGGATTTGGTTAAAAAAAATGTATCCTAGGGCCTATATAACATTATATTTGTAATTTTGATAATAATTATATACTTTTTATAATTTTTTATCATTTATAATTTATAATATTTGGGATATATATATATGTGTGTGTGTGTGTGTGTATTAATAATTTATCATTAATATAAATTAGGTACCCTTTTGTTGCAAGGGTACCTAAAAAAAAATTGCATTTTAGTTATTGCAATATGTATGTACCTGAGTGCCATTAGGCCTAATTATGAATGTATAAAATTATGAATGTATAAAACAAAAATGTTCTTTATTTATCCTTTCTGGGCTAATTTCGTTGACGTGACATTTTATCGCCAAGTTTTTTGGGGGACTTAGGTTAGGTTAGGTCAGGTTAAGATAGGTTAGTTTTCTTAGGTAATTTATTAGTGTGTCAGTGAAGTTCACTGCTTCCACGAATTATCTACGTGTTGACCCTCGCAAGAGTCGTACAGTTTCGGGGAAAAAAAATTCGCCTAGAAACAATTTCTAAACAACACAAAAAATTACTAATTGGTAATTTTCCGGTTTGCTTTGGGTATTTTGTTCTTTTCGGTGACATTGGTGAAATGTCGAACACGAAACCCAATTATTGGCAAATAGTAATTCTTTTTTATGACTTTTAAAATTTTACATTTTTCGGGGAACTTTTTTCCGCAGCTATGTATACGTGTGTCCAGGTTTCCCTATATTTCACTCTGCTTTTACCCTGTTAACCGCTTCGAATACTGATAAAATAACACTTTGTCGTGACGAGGTTAATAATAAATAATAATAATAATAATAATAATGAATAAGGAGGGGGCCAGAAACTGACACAGAGCTCAGGCCAACGATTGTGGCTCAGTGCTCTAATTCTCTATTATTACCATCATAATCAGGGGTTCGAACCCACGACCTCAGTGTCTTCGCTTCGCTTATAGAAAAACGATATTAACCACTGAGCCGCGGACGTTGGCTAGTAACGAGGGTAACTACACAAACTAATTGTAAATTACTGCCTGTTATTTTAATTAGCCAATTAATATTAATTAACAGTTAACATTAACATTAATTAATAAAGTTTAAATGTAAATATTAATATTTATTTATTTATTTTAACCCTTAATTATGAATTAAGTCGCGTTTATTTCCATTAATAATTAATTTGAGAATTAATTATTAACCAGTAAATTGTATCGATAATTTAACAGTTAACAATTAATACGAGATTTATATGGAGTTAATTTTTTTTTAATTTAACTCGTTCTAAATACCTTATTTTTTTTACTTTTGGGGATCTTTTGGATTGGGGAAGGTTGTATATATATGTGTATATATATATATATATATATATATGAGGTTAATCTGAAACTTTTACTCAATTTGCATGAATTCTGCTTGATACTAGTGCAGCATAGTCCGAAGTGGACGTACATGGTTATAACCTCTTTGGGTATAGAAGTGAAAGTATATCGGAGAACAGGACGTGCCCAACTCCAACGCTATTTTATATATATATATATATATATATATATATATATATATATATATATATATATATAACGTAAAGAACGACGCTTGTATAGGAAAATATACCGCGCAAGATGAGGAGGGAGAACGAAACAAATGAAAAAATGAGGTAACCTCTCTCTCCTCATCTTGCGCGG
>JAJOZX010012102.1:0-27500 GCA_023014485.1 Bathynomus jamesi | reverse complement strand
CTCCATCAGCTCTGCTTATCAAGATATGATATATATCTATATATATTTCTATATAATGTATATAATATTATATAATTGCTGACTGGCAATCACTGTTGTTGTCAATTGAATACAAAAGTATGATGAATGTCAGCAAAAATAGTGTATTAACATCAAACAAGCATAAGGTACGAAAAATATTTCTTAAATTCAAACAAGCTTGAGACACGAACGGCAAAAAAAGTTCTTTCATTGAGACATCTCACATAAACCGCGTTTCTGAGATTTCTTGCGATGAGATGTGCCAGGACATTCGCGTTGGATGTTCCAGCAGTAATCTGCCATCATGTGAGTATCCCATCGTCCGCGGTACCGTTCTTCCATGGTCCTTAGTTCTTGGTGAAATCGTTCACCCTGTTCCTCGCTTAGATCACCGAGGTTATCTGGGAAACGATCCAAATGACTGTGGAGGTAATGCAGTTTGATGTTCATTTTACAGCCAAGTTTACAAAAAGAAGAGAGCATATTCTCCACTAGTTCACCGTAGTTAGCGGCATTATAGTTCCCAAAGAAATTCTTCACAACCATACTAAACGATGACCACGCACGTGCCTCAATGTTGTCCATTGAATCTTGGAAACGCGGGTCTTTCATGAGTTCCCGGATTTGCGGTCCATCGAAAATACCTGCCTTCAGCTTTTCCATGCTCAGCGCAGGAAATTTTCTACATATGTAGCCAAAACACGTCCCATCTCTGTTCAAAGCCTTTATAAATTGTTTCATCAAACCTAGTTTGATGTGCAGTGGTGGCAATATGATCCTTTCTCTGTCAACCAAAGCTTCTTTGATATTTTTTTCTCCAACTACCATGTTTTCTCTCAGAGGCCACTGTCTTCTCACCCAGTGTTCATCTTTAGCTCTACTGTCCCAGAGACATATAAAGCACGGGTACTTGGTGTACCCGCTCTGCTGGCCCAGGAGAAAATTCACCATCTTCAGATCCACACAGATCACCCATTGGTGGTCTCGGTATGATATCTTTTCTAGGACTAGGGCGACTGTCCCGTGCTCTTCTCTCATACCGACTGAGTGACCAATTGGGATTGATCTGTATCTGTTGCCGTTGTGTAGAAGAACACATTTTAGGCTCCGTTTGGAGCTATCTATGAATAACCGCCATTCACTTGGTGTGTATTCCGATATGCCCATTTTCATCAGCAATCCGCGCACATTGTTGCAGAAAACTAAATCGTTCTCTTTTGAGAAGAAGGGCAGTAAATCCTTTTCTCTGTCGCGATATAACGTGATTTTGGTTCCCGGCAGCAGTAAATTTTTTTCTCCCAGCCTGGAAGCTAACAATTCAGACGATTTCTTCGAAAGACTTAAGTCCCTTATGAGGTCGTTTAATTCGTGTTGACTAAAACCTTCTGCAACTGATGACGGTCCTTCGAAATCACTGTCATTTTGCCCACATATGCTTTCTTTGTCAGTAGCAGATTCATCATCTTCTTGAGGGAGCTCTGGAAGATGGCTGAATGATGGGACAGGTATCTCATCTGAATGTGAAACAGGCCGTCAAGCTGAGTCTATGTCAGGATACGTCCATTTACTCCGGTTACGTCCATTGATGCCCTTTATATTCACCAAACAAAAGTAACAGTCATCACTGTGGTTTCTCTGTTCTCTCCATACCATTGGTATACCAAATTTCAGGCACCTCCTCTTTCCGTTGGTCCATTGCCGAAGATGCTCCGTACACGTTTTACACACAACATGAGGAGCCCATGGCTTATCTTGGTCCCCTAGTTGTACTTTGAAATAGGCAAAATAAGCTTTTTTCACAAAATCAGTAATAGTTTTTCTCTGTTCAATGAACGTGTACTCTCCGCAGATAAAACAAAACACATCTGGATGATTTAAACACTTTCTTCGTGATGAAGCCATGTCAACACCTGTAACAGGAAAGAATTCACGTTAGTACATGTACAATACACATGCAAAACAACATCAGCAAAATCATAGCTACAATTTAATTATACAGATGCATTTAGATTTACGAGCAACTCATAATACCGTTCCAGAAGGGTAATAAAGTAGGTAATGACGTATGCAATATCCCAAAAACTAGAGCTGCTAGAACAAAATGGATGATATTTTCTGAATCAGTGGCATGAAAATATCCAGAATAAGGTCTAAAATCTCAGGCACCAAGAAAAAAGTTTTTTTTTGTTCCCCAGTGTATAATTGTTTATTTTAGATATTCAAAGTGTCTTCCTTCAATTTGAACACATTGTTCACAACGTCCCCCTACTGATCGACAGACATAACAATTTCCTAAGTAATTTTAGAACACCCTGTATGTTATGGTACAATTATTACAATACAGTATTACACTTATTTTAGCATGGAACAAACACATGTTAATTGGAATGTTGATTTTATTATATTTAATTTGGCACTTAAACTTTAGGCTTTGCTCGGTTATAATAATAATAATAATAATAATAATAATTGTAAATTGAAATTTTACCTTTTATTGTTGAAAGTTTATTGAATTTTTATAACGTTTCATATACAGGGTGTTTCAGGTCGACCCTAGAAATATGGAAAAGAACCACTTCATATTAGTCACGGAATTACTATGACAAACTTCAAATACCAAATACCAACTACAGATTCCAGAATTTGTATTTGGTATTTGATATTTGAAGTTTGTCATAGTAATTTCGTAACTAAAAACTGTAATGACATGAATATGTAGAACCTATCTTGTATAGTATTGTACGTAAACATTAATAACAGTCAAACAACATATTACACTTCGTCGCTTCTTATAGAGTCGACCTGAAATACCTTGTACATTGTAACTGTACTGAAATCTAATCTTTAAATCATTTCTTTGAAAGCGTCTCTCCCAAATGGACGAAACGTTATATATATATATATATATATATATAACAAAGACCGAAGTAAAGTGTGCAACCCCAAGGATGGCTCGTCCTCGCGTCTCAGGGCAGCGCCCCTGAGTTCGAAAGGAACGTTTTTGGCTTCCTGGTTGGTTTAGTGGTAAGATGTCGGACTCAGGGCGCTGCCTTGCAACACGAGGACGAACCCTCCTTGCGACTGCACACTTTACTTCAGTCTCAGTATTAAAATCAATCTCGGTTATTGTGGTTTTCTATCTCACACACACACACATAATATATATATGTATATATATATATATATATATATATATATATATATATATATATATATATATATATATATATATATATATATATATATCGGGTGGGCAAACATAAAGGGAGACCTCGAACTTTGGCTGTAAAATCTAAAGTTAATGGTCAGATTTCAAGATTTTTTTCACACCCCACAACTAATTTGGAGGTCCGGTGCTAGTGTCTCCGAGCAACTGATACAATGAGCAAACCAACCAACCAAGTAAATTTCCTATACGGTGAGCGGATTTCAAAGAAGACTAATGAAAATTACAGATTTATTGAACATTTCTTTATGCCACTGGAAATTCTCTATTTACACTACTACTGCATTGTATGTGCAGATAAAAAGTTACAAAGTACTCGCATATGGTGCTACCTTGATGTTAAAAAAACTGCTCGATATGTTTACCACGAACTTCTACAACCTTTTTCAGTCTAGGACGGAACTCATCTATGGCTTTATTGATTTGTTCTTGTGGTAGCTCACTCCATTTTTCCAGAAGAAGCTGTCGTAAATGAGCGACATTTCTTACTTTGATCCGATAAATTCTCTGTGACAAATTTTCCCAAAGGCCGTAATCGACAGGATTTAAATCAGGACTGTTTGGTGGCCAAATTTAATACCGCTACCTAGTATTCTTTTGATATCTCCTGTTTTATCGATTTTCTTGAGAAGCTTGTCCAAACCTCCGGCAGTTGGCTTACGTTAATTAAAATCGCTTTAATTATCGACTTGAACCTATGATTAGTAAGATTTTTCTAGAATATTCACCATAAGTCCAATTTCTCAGCTAAAATGCTAAAAGATGGCATACAAACCATAAAATTATCTAGTACTAACATACTAAAATTTCATGGTTCTGTGTACAGTATTTGCCGAGATATGAAGGATTTAAAAGGTCTCCCTTTTTTTTGCCGACCCGACAATGCAGTAGTAGTGTAAATGGAGAATCCGTAATTTTCATTAGTTTTCTTTGAAATCCACTCTCCGTATAGGAAATTTACTTAGTTGTGGGGTGTGAAAAAAATATTGAAATCTGACCATAACTTTGGATTTTACAGCCAAAGTTTAACATATAAGTTTCTCAGGGGACCATTCTGAGTCTGTGTATATATATATATATATATATATATATATATATATATATATATATATATATATATATAATGACTTCATGTATATTGTGATTGTGTTTTAAAAAACCCACCCAATTTTAATTTTTTTGGGATGATCCGTGGGTGATTGCAATTTCATAATGGTGTTGAAAAGGGAGGATGGAGGGTTACAAACTCAGTTGGTGGTGTTACAGCTTTGGTCTTCCAATTTAGCGTCATGGTCGTAACCGCGATTATGCACACACCTGCCTATGAGGTAAACAAATAAATCCTCCCACGTTATATATATATATATATATATATATATATATATATATATATATATATACAGGGTGTAACAAAAGTCTGTTATCGTAGGAGATTATTTTTTATTTGTTATGAACACCATAAATGTTAAAAATGGATGCCATTTAAGTGTTGACACACATTAATTCGATCGTTACGTCGGACATCCTTACTGATGTTGTTATAGTCCTGTTTTATGTTGGCTTTTAACTGTTGAATAGTTCGTGGTCTTGTTTGGTAAACAACCGACTTTAAATGTCCTCAGAGAAGGTTACATATAATAAAACTGATTTTACTTTTTTCAGCCACATTGTTTATCAGTTTTAAACCTGAAACAAAAAGAAAATATTAATTTCTTATGGTAACTGACTTTTGTTATACCCTATATATATATATATATATATATATGTGTGTGTGTGTGTGTGTGTGTGTGTGTGTGTGTGTGTGTGTGTGTGTGTGTGTGTACACCAAGTATCCCAAGTTTCAAAATAGGGATGTTATGAAAGGACATTGATGCCGTAATTTCAGATACTAATTGGAGTTACGTAATGTTTCCCTACAAAACCTTTTTATATAATATTTATGGGGTTTAAATTATGTTTACATTTTCTTCTTTTATGAATGTATCAATTGATCTTGTATCACAAAAAGGGAGTTAAACGTGAGAGGTTCAAAAAAGAATAAAATTTTATTATTTTTTTTTAACCTCACGTTTAAGTCCCATTTTTGATACTTTACTGCAGAAGTACTCTCGTAAACCATCTTTTTCGGGGCTGGAGTATATTAGCAGTTTCTCAAGAGAACGCTTCCCTATATCCCAATAGTTAGTGTATAAGGCACCCCTTATACTCATTACACGAAGAGCAGTATACACGTACGAGTATTTCGGCCTATTCCCATCCATTTGATCGACAAGACCTAACATCAACACTAAAAACTAACTTAATGTAACTTAACCAAACCTAACCTAATTTAGCGTAACCTAACCTAACCTACTTAATCTAGCCCGCAATAATTTCTCGATTTTATAAGTCAATCAGACATCGTTACCCTGTGTATTTCAATATGACGAGTTTGATCGAGAAATGAGGGGTCGCGCGTCTTACGGTACCTAAGCGCCACCACAGGTGAAAACGTGTTTTTGATGGATATCACTATTTTCACCCTTCCTCTATCGCGTGGTTTGGGTTATAATGACCTTACGACACTAGAAGTATGGTTGAAAACCTTATGAAGCGAACTACTTTTTTCACCTCTATCGCCAGCCAAAAGTTCACCCAAAGTTCGGCATAATAAGAAAATCAAAAAATAAAAAAAAATATATATAAAATATGAAAATCTATTCCAAAAACTCATCAACATCTTCATTAGCATACTTAGAACTCTAATTTAGCCAAAAATGAACGTTCTAGCTCAATTAATAACAGAGGTACTATTGCCAGAATATTGCTAAACTTTGGAGGCGATTTCTGACGAATTTTAATTTTGGCGCTTAGGTACCTTAAGACGCGGGACCCCTCAAATTCAATCAGACTATAATATTCGGATAAAGAACTTTGCCTCCATTAACGAAATCCATATTTAGAATTCAGTTTCGGGATTTCGATATGTGTATATTGGGAAAATCGTACGCATAAAACCTTATCACATGATGCTTCGTTCGTGATTTTATGTACGAAGCAATGAATGTTGACATTGATGCTTCTCAAACATTAGTAATTGCGTTTTACGAGAGAAAGATGCGGGTAAAGATAATTTGTTATAGATTTAAACCTTACATTCATTACACTCGCTGTGAAAAGGTCATGTAAAAGTACATTATTCTGCTATTAAGTCTTATGTCTTCATATTCACGCTGGTTACCCTGGCTGGATTCTCTAGTTTTCATTTCCGCTCGTAATGTTCATTCTGATGAAGTTCAAGCTCTTCGCTCCACCTTAAACCTACGGCTTAACGAGGTCTCCGAACCACTAACTGCCAAGGAAGCTTGAAATCTCAAAATCCGAACGGGACTCGATTCCACATCCTTCAACTTAGTAGCGCAGTGTCTTAACCACTAGGTTACCTGGGCGGATTTGACCTTTGAATTATAATACTTTTAACGTTATGATACTTGTACTACTACTACTACTACTAGTACTATTACTACTAATAATAATAATAATTGAACGTAATTTTTTGAAGTCGTCTCGAAATTTCTAAAAATACTTTCGCAAAATTGCATAATTTCTGGGATAATGTTCGAAGCAAACGGACGAAACATCAAAACAAATAAATGTATACGAAGTAGTTCAAATACTTTCAAGGAAGACTTCACATACGCAGTTTTGCGAGAAATACTTTCAGCAATTTGGAGAACACTTAAAAACATTACATCAAAATAAGAGTCCGCTTCAAATGTCTACAGTTATTATAACTCTAACGGGAATTATTACAGTTATTCTAGTAAAGACGACTGTATTCTTTAGTGTTACGTTATCGAGACTTTTAGTCGTTCTTGTTGGGGTATAAACCGTTAGCGAAAGATATAAAGAAAAGTGGAAGTTATCGAAATTCGGGACATTTTACAGTCTTGATATTGTTCAGTCGGTAAATGGGAGTGTAATCCCAATTCGGGACAGTCCTAATGAATGAGGAATATTTGGCATGCAACTATAAATATATATATATATACATATGTCAGAATGAACAATTCGGCCTGAAGCAAAGGTTAGTAATGTTCAGCCTTAATTACATCACGTTTTAGTTTTATCACCTTAAATGTGTGGAAATAAAAGTAAAAAAGTATATACGATATATATATATATATATATATATGATAATGATAAGCTTTATTGGCAGGATAGAGATCCTATAAAATAGTACATTATTCTTGACAGTAATAAATGATAAGATAAAGATAAAACTAAAAGTTATGACTAAAAAGTACACGTACTGACAATACCAATATACTGTATATATATATGTATATATAGCTACGTCGTGGCCGATGTCGTAACACCGCTTCTCGGAGATCAGCGAATTTAAGCGACATTGGGTCTGGGTAGTAGTTGGATGGGAGACCGTCCTCTGCGCCCAGATTATGTAGCGACCCGTGGTTCGGATCCCACGTAAAGCTGTAGGTCCCCTTCGTCATATGACCTTAGATGTTGCGAAGGAGGTTAAACAACCCCAATTAAAAAAAAGTATATATATATATATATATACACAGTGTGTCCGTAAAGTCATGGTGGGATTTTAAATAGCTATATTATTGCAACGAAACATGATAATAAGATGAAAAAAGGCAAATTGAAGAACAACTCTAAAAGAATAACTTTATTTAACGTAGTTCGATATGGGCTCCTCTGGTAGCCCTGCAGACATCTAGGCGGTGATTCAATTCCAGCCACACACGCCCAAGAACATCAGGAGTGACGGATGCGATAGCTTCCGTGATTCGCTCGTGCGAGTGATGAATATCCCTAATGGGTACACTGTACACGCTTTGCTTGACGTAACCCCACAAATAAAAGTCCAAAGGTATCAGGTCCGGAGAGCGTGGAGGCCATGGCTTCCATCCTCCTCTTCCTATCCATCTCTGTGGAAATTTTTCATTAAGGAATTCTCGAACAACGTTGGCATAGTGCGGAGGAGCACCATCTTGCTGAAAGATGACATTATTGTCAATAAATTGGGTACTGCAAAATGTTCCAACATAGCGAGGTAGTTGTGTGACGTCACAGTGGGTTCCGCGAAGAAAAATGGGCCAATCACTCGATCTCGTGCTAGAGCACACCACACATTAACTTTCGGGCTATTACGCTCATGTTCAACATAGGCATGTGGACAGCCTAGACTAACTACGAGATAAAGGTTAAGCTTAGCCTAGACTAACTACAAGATACAACTTTGAGAGTTGTTCTTAAATTTGGCATTGTTTCATCTCATTATCATGTTTCGTTGCAATAATATAGCTATTTAAAATCCCACCATGACTTTACGGACACACTGTATATGACTAATGATAATGATTAATAACAATAATACTATTTATTAGCAGGAGACAGATCCAACCCCCCCTCGCCCACCCAACCAAAAATGGTAAAGTATCCATCAAGATAATAATGAACGATGCAACGAATTAAAAGATAAATTAAAAAACCAAAACCAAAAAAGGACTACGGTAATAAAGAAATAATAATAATACACGTAAAGAAACGAGAAATAATAAAATTAGTAATAACAGCTTCATAAAAATAAAAGAGCATATGTAATGGAATGGCTAATGCGGGAGTTAAGTGGCGCAAAAGACAAACACGCGCATACCAAACACTTTCATACCAAAACATAAAGAAGAACTGGTGAATAGCTTGGACAGCTGGATTGTTTGAGTCTTTAATTCTTTGTATTAGAGTCTATTAGATTGCGCGTCTTGGTACCTCAGAGAGGCTGGAAACGTTGCGGTTAGCGAACATTTGAGAGGCTAAACATCTTGGAGATAACTTATGCAGCAGTCTGTAGAATCTGTTGTATAGCAAATTGAGGGTTCTGCAGGAGCCTTTTTTATAATTAACGGAGAGTTGTTGCCCATAATATTAGTGCAGGAAGTATGAAAAATAGTGTGTTTAACTTCGCTTGTACAGAATTTGAAGTTCCTTATAATTCTGTTTGCCTTTGTGCAGTAACTTCGATATTGTTTCCTTTTGTTTGAGTCGTCACTCAAGGAACTGGTGATAGTTTGACCCATATATTAAATCTTTATACCTGCTCTCTCTCTCTCTCTCTCTCTCTCTCTCTCTCTCTCGCTCTCTCATTATATATATATATATATATATATAGCTATTCTGCACTCCTAGTAATTAGCCCCGATTGGGCTCATTAACCAGAGTATATCCACAGAGTGTTGATCTCATAAGTATAGGAAGTGCAAGTGTAATTAAAGGCGAGATAATAGTTTTTCCACTACCGAACCCCGAAGATTTTGACATTTGGAGTAAAGTGGAACCCCCTTTCTCTTGATTTGTTGAATGTTGGCGCCTCGAAGCAACTTCATAAATGAAAGAGCAAAGGTTTCAGATAGCAATGACCCCATTTGAGTCATAATAATAATAGTAATAGTAACGATAATAATAATAACATTTTGAAGCTATCTAGATAAACGGAGCTGACAAGAAGGTAGCGACTAGCGAGTCGAATGCATGGACATACCATGGAAAAGGGCACCATTATTATCAGTCGCATTAAAGGAGAAAGGCGTTTATCGCTTATAAACATTATATAGACTGCTGAACGGGATAAGAAAGTGTGTGTGTGTGTGTGTGTGAGAAAATTTGCTTTTGTCATTCCTGTTGGTTTGTTGAGGGGTGATTTTGCAGATTTTTTTGATTTGCTGAATTTAATGGTCTCGAGGTTTTTTTTTTTTTTTTTTTTTAGTTTGTGACGCCATTGATGAAGTCAAACAAATATATCTGGTCTGTTTGTTTTAATCAGTGTACATTGGGTGTTCTTGTGAATCTCTCTCTCTCTCTCTCACATATGTTTCGTTGCCTTACGAAACCGCGACATTTTCACACACACTTTCAATTAGGAATGACGACATTTAACTTGGTCTAAGTAATCTAATTAAACAAGACTACCCTAACGTTCATTATATCCCAATTTTTCATAATATTTAATGATTTTCTATAAAAAAAATAGGTCTCAATCTATGGTAACACCGCTAATGTCGCTGCCCGTACTTTGGTATCACGAAGAGCTCTATGTGTATTACTAAAGATTGTCGCGAAGACGTAAAATAGCCAAACACACACACACACACACACACACATATATATATATATATATATATATATATATATATATATCTCTCTCGTAACCTCGTAGCAGTTCCGTGCGTTGGTCTTTCTTCACACGAACGTGAAGTTGGTGGCGCCGCCTCTAAGCCTGGCTTCGTGAAGGAGCGAGTTGCTCTCGTGCGCTCTCCACCGCGTGTGTGTGTGTGTGTTCCAGCCATACGTCCAAAATGGAAGCAGTTACAAACATGAAACTTCACACACATATTGGTTAGGTCCCGAGGTTGTGCACCTGCGTGTTGAATGCCCGGTTAAGTTAATTGAATGCCCGGTTAGGTTAACTGTCTGCCCTTGACGATTGGTTAGGTTAAGTCATGATATTTTCGTTAAAACTAACGAAAATATCACGACTTAACCTAATCAATCGTCAAGGGCGTACAGTTAACCTAACTGGGCATTTAATTAACCTAACCGGGCATTCAATCAACCTAACCGGGCATTCGATTAACCTAACCGGCCATATATATATATATATATATATATATATATATATATATATATATATATATATATATTATATATATAGAGAGAGAGAGCGTTCAACGTCCACCCCGGCAATGCCGAGTCGCTCCGCTAGTATATATATATATATATATATATATATATATATATGTGTGTGTGTGTGTGTGTGTGTGTGTGTGTGTGTGTGTGTGTGTGTGTACAGTAGCTGCATTCAAGTAATTATAGCTAAACATTTTATTAATAATTTTAGTTAAGAGACCACAAAATAAGCAATTGCAAATTTCATATAAAGAAATGAATACAAACTGGAGACCTACCAAAGCCCCTTTTAAAAGAGCGATTATAATAACTTAATAATACGGTTATTAACCACTATTAACATGTTATAAAATTAAGGTATTGTTTAATCGTATACCTTAAGTGGTTATAAGATTACTGCGGTTTCTGGCTCCATTTCTTTCTTACGGCCAGCTTCCTACGCCACCCCAAACCCCAACAACAGCGCCATAGGAAAACCATATATATATATATATATATATGTGTGTGTGTGTCTGGACACGAACTATATTTTCGTACTATACATAAAAACATCTAATTATTTGCTGTTACATGTAATTATATGAACGTAATTTGGGTTAAAAATTATTTATATATATATATATATATATATTATATATATATATATATACATCTACAGCCCGACATTGATATTTTCCTAATCAGAAACACGGCGCCGAAAAACCTTGACAAATTAGCAAAATTGGCTAAAAAAGTGATCCAGTTTTTTGTTTTTATGTATCTAATTGCTGTTGACTCCACCATAATAATAATGGATGGAAACTTGAGGGCTGGTATAGATCTTTGGTACGCAGTATTCCTTCTCCTTCCCCCACCCAATTTGTGGCTTTTACGAGGTAAATTATACCTTAAGTAATGTTAGTACGAAGATAGTTATGTATCTGAATTGCTTCGTGTGATCTATGTAATAAAGTTTAATTGTTTATATATATATATATATATATATATGTCATAAGTGGCTTCAGGCTATTAAAGATATTTGTGAATTACTGCTCTTGTTTGTATTTACGATCGAAATGTTATGGTTTACCCTTTATTGAATTATTATTATTATTATTATCATCATTATTATTATTAATATTAAAGCGACTGTGAGGGGAACTATTTTAACCTTTACATCACCTATAAATGGAGGCCATTTATTTATATATATATATATATATATATATATATATATATATATATATATATATAATTTATATATATTATTATAATTTCGCAATGTTAAAATAATTTCAAAATTTCAAAATTCTTTTAAAAAAAGAAAAATTTCAAATTATATAAACGAAATTTTTGGTAATTCACAGTCGGATACGGAACATGGTCAACATACGAGATAAGATATTATATATATATATAATATATATATATTATATATATATATAACAAAGGTCCAGTGATAAGTAATTTGTTTTTGGAGACTGGATTGCATGATTATCGAGCACGTATCTTAACGAGAAGCAAATTTTTTTACCCCCTCCCAATATCGAACAAAGGTCGATTTTGCAAAAGTAAAAAAAACGTGTAAAAAAGTTTAAAAAAAATGTTAAAAGTAAAAAAAAGAAAAAAAGAAGTAAAAGATGCAAATTTTTTTTTCATGGTGGAAGTAAAAAAAAAAATAAACAAATAAAAGTGACCTTTTAAGTAATTTCAAACACGCCAAAAAAGTGAAGCAACCTCTCTTGTATATACGCAGTAGACAACCAGCATTTGAAAGGGAATACATATATATATATATATATATATATATATATATATATAGTAACTTTAATAATGTCATTTATGGCTTATATATATATATATATATATATATATATATGTCGGGTGATATTTTAAACTGTGACACTTTAAAAGGTTTGTATTTTTTTTCATTAACTGAAATAGTCATAAAATGTTTACTGTACCTTCTCTACACACGGGGAGTTAGTCCCCCTTATGCGAAACATACTCTGTGTGATGTCCTCTCAGCCAGAGCTGGGCACTTGCGGTTTTTTTTGCGGTACTGCGGTACTGCGGTACTACCGCACTACCAAACCGGTACCGCATAACGCAGTACCGCAAAGGATCGCTGAAAGTACAGCCTGTACTTTCAGCGATCCTTTGCGGTACTGCGTTATGCGGTACCGGTTTGGTAGTGCGGTAGTACCGCAGTACCGCAGTACCGCAAAAAAAACCGCAAGTGCCCAGCTCTGCTCTCAGCTCATTAACTCTGTGCCCACGAACAACAAAATTTTGTATTACTTTGGACAGAGTATCTGTTCAAATCTAGGAAATTTCTTGTTCAATTCATGCTTTCAATTCTTCTATTCATTGTATGGAGATTTTTTTAAATACATTATCTTTTAAATAACCCCTCAGATAAAAGCCACAGGGGTTTAGCCCTGGTGATGATGATGATGATGGTGGCCATGATATTCCTTTATCATAAACCGCAGGAAATCTGTTACACGGGACTCTTCCTTCGAAAGTATCGTGTTTAAGTATCGTGAGCTGAGAGGACATCACATAGAGCATGTTTTGCGCAAGGGGACTACATTCCCCGTGTGTAGGAAAGGTTAAGTAAAAATTTTATGCTTTTATTTCAATTAAAAAATACAAACCTTTTAAAGTGTTACATGTTTGAAAATATCACCGTATATATATATATATATATATATATATATATATATATATATATATATATATATATATATATATATATATATATACCCCTATACCCTAATATACCCTGTATTATAACGTCATTCTAAGCAAAGCAAAGGCATAAATCAGAATTTAAGAATATTTTCAATTAATAAAGAACGTTTTCAAAGAAGCCGCGTGAGCTCAACTCAAAAGAAACGACCGTGGCCTATCATTGCAACGAGCGATTCTTTCTTTACTTTAACAATGTGTTCTAAATAGATTATAGAGAACAATGAAAGACAAAAATAAAAATGAACAAAGAAAAAAAAATGGCAAAAAATGGAAAGGAGAAGAAAAAAAATTGAACAATAAGAAAAAGAACAATGCTTTTGCTTAGCATGTCTTGATTTTTGGGTTCATCGTCTGTATTTATTTGTACGATCACTTGTTCAAAATCCTTAACGGAAATATAAAGATGAATGGGTTTAGATTAAGCAATTAAACTTTGGTTAGGTTAAGCAATTAAGCTTTGGTTAGGTTAAACAATTAAGCCTTGGTTAGGTTAAGCAATTAAGCTTTGATTATGTTAAACAATTAAACGTTGGTTAGGTTAAGAAACTAAGCTTTGGTTAAGTTAAACAGTTAATCTTTGGTTAGGTTAAACAGTTAAACTTTGGTTAGGTTAATAAACTAAGCTTTGGTTAAGTTAAACAGTTAATCTTTAGTAAGGTTAAGCAATTCAGCTTTGGTTGGGTTAAGCATTAATCTTTGGTTAGATTAAGCAATTAATCTAACCTCATTTGCGTTATAGTCTCGCCCGAGGATTAGTGTTGCGTTTGGGAGAGCAAACGCCTAACGAGCACCACAGAAAAATTTTCACTTAAATTAACTCAATATTTGCACACTTTACCAAATTAGTTAATCCATCCATACTGTATTCTTAATCCAACTGCACAAATCGTGCTTATTGTCCTGATAAAACCTTAAACTACGTAGCCACAGAAGAATTAGATTAACAATAGTATGACTGGATTAACCATTGGATATCGTGTGGTGGGTAATATAGCGAACAATATCCAGCGAGAAACGGTACATTTGGTAAACACCAAAAACATTTATAAAACGTCAATCAAAACGTTCATGAGATTTACTAAACGTATCAATTTTTACTTGGAGATTTACAGTAGTTGTTTTAACCAAAAATGTTAATTCGTGAGGAAATGATGGTATACACAGGGTTGACAAAATTAAATAGACACTTTTTTTTTTATAATAGAAGTGACTAAATACTAACAGATTTAGTGAATGAGTATAGTTAGAATCGTGTTGCTTCCCTTATTATGTAGAGGTGACACACGTTCTGGCATTCCATTGATGAGCTTTGCCACTTGTTCTTGAGGACAATCGTCATGGTGTCTATTTACTTTTGTCAACCCTGTATTTATATATGAGCCAAAACGGAGTAGTTTTAACTGAACCATCTTTTATTTTTAATAATTGTTTAATTAACTTGTTAACCTAGTTGATTAAAGTGTTAAATTGGATTAAATTGGTTGTTAATCTTGGTTTACCAAATTTAACCCAAGTTATATATCGTTAATTTAACAATGTTTGAGCTAACGTTTTAATCAAATTATCTAACTTGTTAACTTGGGTTAAACGAATGTACAGTCGATTCGAAAAATCCTGTCACGCAACTCCATTTTTTTTAACAATGAATGTTGATAGTGAACATGAAATTTCAAGAGAGGACCTTTTGAATGGACTGTTGTCTGTATATAAAAATACTTGTAGAAATAATATTAAAATCTGTTTAGGAGTTAGGGCAAGGGTATAGGGCATAGATTATCTACTGTATATATATATGTAGGTACGGTATGTGCTATATTCCATACACCTGTGGACAGAGTATATAATAATAATAATAATAATAATAATAATAATAATTAGTTATTGCTGGTGTTTAATGTCTTTCGTAACGGCAAAGGTCACGCGACGGAGGGAACCCATAAAGCATTACGTAAAATCCAAACCATTTAAAGGTCATTACATCATCTGAACGCAGATGTCGATCGCCCATCCAACTATAAAACCAAACCCAACGTAGCTTAACCTCACTGATTCAACGGAAAGTGGTATTGCAACGTAACCACAACATATTAACAATAATAATGAAGAGGTCCATAACCTGGCACAACGCTCAGACCAGACGAAAGTGGCCCATCGCTCTAACTTTTGTTTTATTATTATTATTATTATTATTATATTATTACCACCAGCAAAATCGGGAGTCAATCCCCCGACCTCAGTGTCTCCACTTCGCTTATAGGGAAGTGGCGTTACCCACTAAGCTACTTATTCATACTCAGTCACCCGATTTGGACTATGCCAAGGACGAGTTACTTCGCAGTTCTGAGAAGCGATGAAAGTGTTTAATAAGTAAAAGATAAAATTGTTAAAATGTGACGTTGGTTATGACGTTGTTGGGGAAAGTTGTTGGTTCTTAGAAATGTTTCCAGTGAAAATAATTACCTTTCTTCGAAGATAATAATAAGATAATTTGCATAAATAAGTTTTTAGGAATAACAAAATTACTATACTGTGCGCGAGCGCGTGTGTGTAGTTTATGCTGGGTGTGTGTGTGTGTGTGTGTGTCTGTCTGTGTTTCACAAATTATTACATGAGGGTTCCTTACTGCGCATGAGTAACATGTGACTGTGGTATATTACTTTACACAATTTTTCTAATTAAATTCAAACGAACGCAAACACTAAAAATCACATTCTACGTTTATAAAAAACTAAAAACTAAAAATAAAACCTGATTTTACCTAAAAAAAAAAAAAAAAAAAAAAAATTTGCTACAGGATGGTTTTCCGATTATTCTGAATTGAAGATATGTGGTTTACGTCCATATTACATTCTACAGTTTATAATTTCATGGAGTCAAAATTTTATTTTAGTCTTAAATGCGTATAGGCCTATATGAATATAAACGAACTTGATCCATTTGTCTATAAAAGGATTCTATTATAACTGTAGGTGCCAATATATATATATATATATATATGCTTGAACTGTGAGCATTTTCTATGCGACCTAACTCTGCCTATGTGTAAAATTATATAGGTCTATTGGTTGGTTCATTGACTCACGTAATGGGACTGTTTTAGGCACGCCTCGTCAAACTAATCAAAACCAACCATTTTCGTGTTGGTTGGTTGGTTGGTTGGTTGGTTGGATTAAAAAAGCAAATCGGGGGGAAATGAAAAAATCTTTCTTTCAACCTTTATATTTTCTCGTTTATACTGATTTAATTCCGAGTCCATGCGGGAAATCATTGCTTCAAAGTTCGTCTTTTTCCTTAATTCCAATTCCATCAATGGAAAAAAACAACTCTTAGACGGCTAATCTCCCCACCCCCAACTCCCCTCCATCCACTCCGTAAAAGAGTAGTAATAAATTCGAACTCACAAAATAATCTGGCTACACTATATATATATATATATATATATATAGGAATGAACTCCGAATGGTCCCATGAGTTTTTTATGATACACACAGACAGTGCATGGAACAAGGAACTCTTCTGGGATAATTAAATCCACTATAGTCCGAATAAGTAATGGTAAATGACAAATACCATAGTTTTTCTTTTTCATGATGCTAGCCCGACGTGGGCAACGGGTCTCTCGCAAAGAGGTCCCATAAATATAGCTTCCCTCACCAGCTATCAGCAAAGCAGACAGGATCCAGCTTTGGGACATGGATCTAGGGTTTAAAGCACCTAGCCATGCTACATTTAGAACCTCAATATAAGCAAAAGACTCGCTGCCTTCACGTCAGATTGAATGCATCAAAGAAAAAGAAAAAGGGGTAACTATTATATTTTTAGCTCAATTCTGCCAGTTGAGGTTTAAGTTTTGGTTTTTAGCTAAAAATATAATAGTTACCCCTTTTTCTTTTTCTTTGATGCATTCAATCTGACGTGAAGGCAGCGAGTCTTTTGCTTATATTGAGGTTCTAAATGTAGCATGGCTAGGTGCTTTAAACCCTAGATCCAGTCCCAAAGCTGGATCCTGTCTGCTTTGCAGATAGCTGGTGAGGGAAGCTATATTTATGGGACCTCTTTGCGAGTGACCCGTTGCCCACGTCGGGCTAGCATCATGAAAAGAAAAACTATGGTATTTGTCATTTACCATTACTTATTCGGACTATAGTGGATTAATTATCCCAGAAGAGTTCCTTGTTCCATGCACTGTCTGTGTGTATCATATATATATATATATATAGTTGTAAATGCAAATCAAATAAGGAAATTATAAGTAAGCGACGTATATATAAAAAATAAATAAAAAATTTTATATTGAAATAAATGCTTTAATATATTAAATATCATTTTCACTTTTCATGAGTCAAATGCAAGTAAAAAGAAATCACAATTTATACTCTCTCGTTACGCATATATATATAATATATATTATATATATATATATATAATATATATATATAGTGTATAACCTTTGAATCAAAGGTATATTTATTCAAACATAGTCTGTAATTATGCATAGAATGGCTAATATTAAAATATTTCCTTTCTTTACACACTTTCTCGCGTTTTTTCTGTACGTTAATTAGTGTGTTGCGTGTGTACGTATATTGAACGTATTCGTGTGTACATACAAACAGAAATATATATATATATATATATAATAATATTTATTTATTAAATGTGTTTAATTGTGAAATTCCTCGCCTATAGTTTAAATGCGTATATATAAACGTACGGTCCACGTACGGTATACGTTATTTTACGGTATGCTTGTACTCACGTACGATAAGTCACGCACGCCATGTAATGCGTTAAAGCTATAAACGAAGCTTTTAAAAAAGATTTTACCTAAACACACGCACGTTACTGTGTGTATGTATACACGGAGTTTGTGCTACATGTACGCATCTTGCCTGCGTGATAACCTTCAGCGCGCGCGTGTGTATAGCTGCTATGATATGGTATATATATATATATATATATATATATATATATATATATAGAGAGAGAGAGAGAGAGAGAGAGAGAGAGAGAGAGAGAGCCTTGGAACATTAGCCATGTAACCTCGGACCAACAGTGTTCTCTCCCAGTACAAGACAAATGAAAATCGTCCTTGTCTTCATCACTGTGCAGGACATGATGCTCTCTAAAATGCCTTCTTAGTCTGCAGCGACTCCCCGCAGAAGCATGGACCTCTCCTGCAGAGTGGTGAGGACAAGGATGACTTGCTCGTGTGCCAATAAAAAACACTGTTCGTCTGGTTACGTGCATGTTTAAAATTTTATATATATATATATATATATATATATATATATATATATATATATATATATATATATATGCGCCTCGGTGGTGTAGTGGTGAGCGTCGCTGACTACGAATCCATCGTCCCGGGATCGAGACCCGGGCAGGCGGCGTGCAGCAAAACCCAGCTGTTCATCCTTCCACACAATAAAGAAATTGGTTGTAGACAAATGGGCCCCAGGTAGCCTAGTGGTTAAGATGCTGAGCTGCTGGTGGGCCGTGGTTCGGATTCTACGTTAAACTGCAGGTCGAAGGTGGAGTGACAAACTTGACCTTCGTCAGAATGAACAATTCGGCCGGAAGCAAAACCAAGGTTAACCAGGGCACATATATTATAATATATATATATATACATATATGATTGCATGCTGACTACAAATATTAGAAGAGGACTGAGTTTTAAAAATAAAACAAATATAATTAGCCAGACGTCACTTAGATAAAGACCACTGTCGATCAACTTAAAAAAAAATTATATACAGTGTGTATATATATATATATACACATTTTAACTGCAAACAACACACAGTATAATTAATGTAAAGAACGACGCTTGTGTAGAAGAGTGTTCCGCACAAGATGAGGAGGGAGAACGAACAAATGAAAAATGAGGTACCTCCCGGGAATCGAACCCGGGATCATCCGATTGCCGGTCAGATATGCTATCCACTACACCAAGGACCTCGATCAATCAGAAGTCGTAATTCTCCTACATACGAGCAGAAACCAATGCCCTGAGGGGGCACCTCTCGCATGCCGTACATATATACATTTTAACTGTATGTAGGAGAATTACGACTTCTGATTGATCGAGGTTCTTGGTGTAGTGGATAGTATATTTGACCGGCAATCGGATGATCCCGGGTTCGATATTCGGGAGGTACCTCATTTTTCATTTGTTCGTTCTCCCTCCTCATCTTGTGCGGAACGCTCTTCTACACAAGCGTCGTTCTTTACATTAATATATATATATATATATATATATATATAATATGTAAGTATTAATATTACTGTTTTAAAATGTGGAATTTTATATATATATATATATATTATATATATATATATATATATATACACTTGTTTTGAAAAAGAAATTGGAACATTTTTATTTTGGAGTGAATAACGGCGTCTTGCTTTGGACATAAATTGCTATTAAAAAGTTGATCATATATATATATATATATATATATATATATATATATATATATATATATTCAACAAACGGGAACCTGATATATGACATTCAGATTTCAACTTCGAGTCATGCAATACAAAATATATATATATATATATATATATATATATATATATATATATATATATATATATATATATATATAATATATAATATATATATATATATATGTTTGAGTACATATATCGCAGCAAATCAAATCAGTTCAACAAATACCAGTGCAAAAATATGTAGAATGTCCGTATATATGGTATACCGGACGGTATATATGTGTATATGCATATATATATATATATATATATAATATATATATATATATATATATATACGAGTGTATATGTATATATATATATATATATATATATATATATATATATATATATATATATCATATATATACACCTTTATGTTTTCAGAAACTAGTTTTCTAAAACGTATAATTTATTATCTCATTCTTTTCTCTCTCTTTTGACGAAGACCCCCAAATAAGGCTGAGACTGAATAATTGTCAGATATCGAACACTTTTATACCCTAATTTGTGGTCGGGTATGAACTGGAGTACGGTTCGAAGTCGAATACATTTGTGGAATGTACAAGTACATTATTCTGTACATATATATCTATACTTAAGTGTATGAAGCTTAAAATTATATATATATATATATATATATATAATATATATATATATATATATATATATATATATATATATATATATATATATATAGATATATATATATTATATATATATATAACACATACTGTATATGATGGTTTCGAACGACAGCTCAGGATTAACCCGAGCTCGATTCCTCATAACATCCCGCCTCATTTACGAGATTTGTATTAAAAAAATTACAATTGAATTTATGGTGGTTTTAAGTTCAATTGATTTGGATGAAATGTATTATTATTATTATTATTATTATTATTATTATTATTATTAATGCTGTAGGAATTTGTGGAAATTTTTAAAATACTTCATTTGACTTTATATTTATGTATATTTTAAGTAATCCTAACGTGTATTTCATGTTAATCACTTTAATCTTTGATATAACGTTTTGTCTATATGTATATATATATATATATATATATATATCGTTTTAATTCACGGATTAACCTTTATATTTTGTTAAATTTATATTTATAGAACCTAGTGCGGTAATATGAAGTGAAAATACTTTTCTACGTGTCATTTATTTCTCTTGGTAATGAATATTAAATATAACATATTTTATTTTTCACTCATTTTGCAATTATATTTATTGGATAGGAATTAATTCAAATTTTAATTTTTACTCAATTCTTATAAATTAATTGAGTTTAAACTCGTTCTAAATTAATGTTGGGTATTTTAATGTATAAATTTATCCATTTATTTCTTATTCATTCTTAATGACCTTGAGTAATAAATGGGGTTTATTAATTTCGGGGGTTTTGTAGGGGTGAATTTGGGGGGGGGGGGGGAATAGTTTTTAATATATCTTTTTAAGTGTTATTAAGTAATAGACCCATTTTATACATTTTTATAAATATATATTGGTGGGTATATTGATGTAAATCACGCATGTACAGAGAAAAATGCGGGCAAGAACGGGCAACATCCGAAACTCACTTCCTACAGTGTGGGGGCGAGTGTGCTCCGAGGGTCACTTGAGCCCAAGCATTAACAGGATGAGTGGCCGACCCAACCTAACCCAAGAGCCAGCATCTGGGAGCGAACCCAGAGTCTTGCCGTCCGGAGCTCGACACTGAGGCCATTGAGCTATCGGAGAGCCCTGAGAAAAGAATATATAATAAAATATTTGATAACTTACAATTATGTATGGTTTACTGACCATGCACGCTATGAATGCGCTATAACTACTTAATTTTATTACGAGAAAGATTGTCATGGTCAATGCAAATATAGTGGGGGGGGGGGGGGGGGTGACCCTTTTTTTCCGATTGGTTAACAAATTGTTAATTATATTTTGGGTTGTTTCAGCCAAGAATTTCTATCTCTATCGATGCAGAGACTGTGTTTTCTTAATGTACGCTTGCGCAAGCTGTTAAGTGTACATCTTTTCCACTTGTTTTAGATATTTTCCGTATACTTGTATTTTTCACACAAACACACACACACACACACATATATTCACAAAACTGTGATATTAATTTTAATGTTACTAAAAGTAAGGTTATGCAATTTCATCCTAAAAGCTCAAACCGAACAGCTAATATTAGTCTTAAAATGAAAGACGAACCAATGGAGCAGGTACAAGAATATAAATAACTGGGTCAAACTATTACCAACTCCTTGAATGGCCACTCAGATATAAGGAAACAATGTCGAAGTTACTGTGCTCCAGGCAAACATGATTTGAATGAACTTCATAGTCTGTACAAGCGAAGCTGAACACACTATTTTTTCATACTTTCTGCACTAATATTTATTGGCAACAACTCTGGGTTAATTATAAAAAAGGGTCCTGCAGAACCCTCAATTTGCTCTACAACAGATCCTATAGACAACAACATAAATTACCTCCAAAATGCTTAGCCTCTCAAATGTTCGCTAACCGCGACGTTTCGAGCCTCCCTGAGGTAAAATGACGTTCTCAATAGAGTCTAATGCGAAGAATTGAAAAGTCAGACAATCCAACTATGGACGCTATTCATCAGTCCTGTTTTATGTCTTCTAGACTGTGGAGACCTCTTGGTATGCAAGTGTTTGTCTTTTGCTCCACTTAAGTCCTGCATTAGCCATTCCATTACATATGCTCTTTTATGTTTATGAAGCTGTTATTACTAATTTTATTATTTCTCGTTTCTTTACGAGTATTATTATTATTTCTTTATTAATGTAGTCCTTTTTCTTAATTTATTTCTTAATTAGTTGAATTTAATTAGTTTAATTAGTTTAATTAGTTCATGAATATTGTACTTTTTATGGGATTTGTCTGCTGCCAATAAAACTCATCATTATCATTAGCGCATATATATATATATATATATATATATATATGGGGCTACGTCGTAGCCAATGTCGTAACACCGCTTCCCGTTGATCAGTGAAGTTAAGCGACATTGGGTCTGGGTGGGTTGGATGGGAGACCGTCCTTCGCGTCCAGTTTATGTAGCGACCCGTGGTTCGGATCCCACGTAAAGCTGTAGGTCCCCTCCGTCATATGACCTTAGGTGTTGCGAAAGAGGTTAAACAACCCCCAATCATTAAGTATATATATATATATATATATATACATATATACACACACACACACACGAGGTCTGTTCAAAAAGTACCCGGACAGGGCGTTTATTTTTAGAACAAGGTCACGCTTGGAGTTGTGACTGTGCTAAACATGTCTCTGCATGGCGAGACAAGTTGACTGATAGGGTTGCACTTTATTGTGTAGCGTCAAACGACTGTGGTGAGCCGATAAAGTTCAACATGTTTTGTTTCGCGGCGATTTCTTACGATGTCGGAGAGTTTTTGACTGTGAAGGTGTTGTGCACCATGAATATGCTCCACAGGGAGAAACAATCAACAAGGAATTTTACATTGAAGTTTGAGATGTCTACGTGAAGTTTGGAGGAAACGGCCGCAGAAGTGGGAGTCCGAAGACTGGATGCTTCATCACGATAATCCGCCATCTCACTCGTCGCAACTTGTCCAGCAATTTTTGGCCAAAAACGGTCCCCTCCAAGTACAGCAGCCTCCATATTTGCCGGATTTGGTTCCATGCGACTTTTTTTTTTTTGTTTCCGAAGCTCAAACAAACCCTGAAAGGACACCGATTCGATGATGTTGAGACCATTAAAAGAAATTCGACGGAGCAGCTTTTGGCCATTCCGAAAAGTGTTTTCGAAACATGTTTTCAACAGTGGCAGGATTGTTGGGCAAAGTGTGTGGCTTCAAAAGGAGAGTACTTTGAGGGAGATTGAACCCCAGACCCTGTAAGTACCATATTCTGTCTATAATCACATCAATCCATATACTTTTTAAACAAATCTAGTATATGACCAACCAACCAACCAAGGTGTGTGTGTGTGTGTGTGTGTGTGTGTGTGTGTGTGTGTATGTGTATATATATATATATATACACACATTTTAACTGCAAATAACACAGTATAATTAATGTAAAGAACGACGCTTGTTTAGAAGAGTGTCCGCACAAGAAGAGAAAAAACGAGCAATGAAAAATGAGGCACCTCCTAGGAATCGAACCCGGGATCAACCAATTGCCGGTGGGATATGATAACCACTACACCAAGGTCCTCTACCAATCAGAACTCGTAATTCTCCTACATACGAGCGGAATCGAATGCCCTTTTTTGAGGGGGCACCTTCTCATGCCGTATATATATACACATTTTAACTGCAAACAACACACAGTCGTTCTTTACATTAATTATACTGTGTGTTGTTTGCAATTAAAATGTGTGTGTGTGTGTATATATATATTAGTGATGTAGGTCGCATCCGCATCCGCGGAACATCCGCACATTTTCTCGCATCCGCATCCGCACTTTGGACTGCGGATGTCGTGCGGATGTGGACCGTTGAGATAAAATGTCATTAATAAGCGGAAATTATCAAATTCTACTATATTAATAGAACTAGTTCATTGTGCGCAAAAGTGATGCAGGCGACAAGACGAGAGGCTGTTCTTGTATGAAGTTACTCTCTTGCAACCTACTTAGATCCACGTTACAAAGCTAAGTTATTTTCACCTAGTACATTAGAACGAGTTAAATCATCACTTGGCAAAGCAGTTGAAGAGCTTCAATCTCTTGAATCTGTCGCTTCGCTACCCACCAAAAGAATAAAAGTTTCAGTGACAGAACCAACACCTTCAACAAGCAAATCTATCACAGAATCTGTCTCTCAGTTTCTTGATTCAAGCAGCAATGACGAGACCTACGCGATGTCAAAAGATGTAGTAAAAATGATCGAGAGCTATCACCAAGAAAAACGCCTGGCTGCATGTGACAATCCTATTAGTTGGTGGAAAAATACGCAGAATATCTATCCATACTTGAGTAAACTTGCGAGGAAACATTTAGCCAGTCCTCCAACAAACGTACCAAGCGAGAGATTATTTAGCAGTGCTGGATTAATATATGATGAAAAGAGAAACAGACTGGCAGCAGAAAAGGCAGAAAAATTAATGTTCCTTAAGCATAACCTTCCTATAATTAAGTTTGAACATTAAACGATGAACATCTTAGTTTACTTTATTTTAATTACTCATTTATAAATATGCCTAATAAAACTTTAAACTTAATATAAATAGTTATCAAGCTAATTAAAGATCTCTTTCTATAAGGGGGGTGGAGGTTGGGGAAAGAGGTCGGTGGGGTGCATTTGAGTTGGGTTCACGTCCCGCATCCTGGTAACACAATTATGGTTTCTAATTGTGGCTGAAACTCAACAAAATATAACGAATTTATTTGCAGACGAATTCACTAATTGATTTCTATATTAGTTAGATGCTTGCTATTATTTTATATGTTCAGAGAAAAGTACAGCAATTATTATACAATTAATCAATTATACTACATTATAGCTACAGCTCTCTCTATATAATAACTTATTATATACGTTAAACACAACAAATCTCGAATATATCCTAAAAAATAACGAAAATGTAGACATCCGCATCCGCATCCGCGGATGTGAAAAAAATGACATCCGCTACATCACTAAATTATATATATATATATATATATATATATATATATATATATATATAATATATATATATATATATATATATATATATATATATATATATATATATAGCCTTGGTCAGAATTATTAGGCACCTTTAAAATTCTAAAAAAATATATGTTAGCGCAATAAAGGATATAAAAACAATGATATACCTGTTAATTTAATTATTTACATTAATTTTAATACCTGGTATGTCTGCCTTTGGCCTTAATTACCGCCTTTATTCTGTTTGCCATATTGCTCACTAAGTTGTTGCATACTGAGCTTGGCAGTTTATCCCATTCCTGCTGTATAATGTTCTTCAGTTCACTTTGAGAGGTGCATCTGTGCTTCCTGATACTCTTCCCGAGATGGGCCACAGGTGTTCGATGGAATTTAGGTCTGGTGATTGAGGGGGCCAATCCATGACTCTGATATTATTCTGCTCGAACCAATTTTTGCTCTGACGAGAAGTGTGGCGCGGAGCGTTGTCTTGTTCGAAGATGACACCTTCAGGGACATTATTGTTGAAGATTTTGGCTACTGAGCGCTCGTATACTTGATCCAGCATGGTGGTGTACTTGATAGAATTCATCCTGCCGTCACAGATTTTCAACATTCCGGTCCCTGCCAGAACCATGCAACCCCACAACATGATGCTACCCCCTCCGAACTTCACAGTAGGTACCACGCATTCAGCATGGTATGCTTCACCTGCTCTTCGGCGAACATAAACGGCGCCAGGGGTCCCGAAAATCTGACAAAAAAGTAGGATAAATGAATTGTTTTACCATAACGGTTGTAACGCATTTAAATGCATTTCTATACAATGTAACAATATAAATAAGTAACTACTCTGAATGTGTGTCTTGCCTCGAAGTTACTTTCATCGGACCAGATCACTTTAGCCCAGTCCTCAAGGGTCCAATTTTGGTGTTGTTTGGCCCACATTAGACGCTTCTTTCGGTTGACCTCAGACAGAAACGGCTTTTTCCTGGCCTTCCGTCCTTTGAGGCCTTTCAGGCCTTTCTCTGCAAGCCTTCTTCCAGCGGTACGACTGGAGATGGACTTCCCAGTTGTTGACCGAAAGGCTGCAGCGACGTCCGAGGATGATTTCTTACGATCTGTCAGGCTAATTCTTTTCAGCAGCCGGTCTTCTCGGGCCGTTGTTGACCTTTTCCTACCTTGCCCTGCCCTATTCTTGTAAGACTTGGTTTCTTTGTACCTTTTAACGTTGTCCGTACTGCAAATCTTGAGCATTTCATTTGTTTTGCAATCTTAACCTGGGATAGTCCTTGCGAATGTAATAGGACTATTTGGGCCCGTTCACCTTCTGAAAGTAGCTTACCCTTCGCCATTATTGTAGCAACTACTTTTGTAAACAAATAGAACGTGTGATATTAGGCCGTTTCTTCTTCTTAACTTGCTTACATTTGTATTATCTTCGTTTTACATCTCACAAATTTCCTGAAAAACAAATAAATGTATGTTATGTTCTTTATTTATTCTTGTTACCTTATCAAAAGCATTAAAGTTTCAATTAATCACTAAAACAATACATTTGAAATTATTAAACGAATTAATATGTAGTTTAAAACAAAAAAAGACGGGGTGCCTAATAATTCTGACCAAGGCTGTATATACG